>JABASI010002402.1:0-19893 GCA_019776505.1 Tomocerus nigrus
ATTTAGATATGTACATAGGTTCTTCTTGTATCTATTCCAAATTGTTCGGTTTTCTGACGCTTAAAGTTTCAAGGATACGAACCATTGCGTAAACGAAAACTTCTATGCTAAATTATTCAACTATGGCTCCTTTCATATACACAAAAAATTACTTTGTGTGAGTCATATTTTCACCAAAGACAGATGATTTTCACCGAGCTCACGTGCTTTAATTTTAATAATCATTAATCTCATTCGTCATTGTCAGTACTGTGACTTATTAGGGACCAAATATCTATAAAGGTGTAACAAAGTATCTAGGTATGTATAGGTACTGATTTTATATCCATTATATAGATGCAATAGAAATGTAGAGTCTGTAGTGGCATACATTGTGAAATAATAGCTTAAACTATTAATGACTCGACTGGGAGAGAAGTATAAAGTGTTAAAAATGATGTCACAACCATGTATAAAAAAGCTTTTTAGTCAATTTGTCACGCTGCAAATCAAAGATCAACATGACTAAAGGTAACGCATTCATGATTCATGATTTGTGCAAAACAGAAGCTAAAGTAAACCTTGAATGCCAAATTGAAGTTTAAGCATGACAAACATAATAGGTATATGATATGGAATAGGTTGTGTGTAACTTGTAATACTTGTCTCGGTCTTGAAAACTTAAAAATATATTCCATAGTCAATAGTAAATAGTATGCCAATATTGAAGGAGAAAACCATCCATGAATATCTATGAATATCTTTGTAGGATTGTGCCGGATGTCCACGCAGAAATGGAGCTAATGGAAATAATGTGGATAAAGGCAATGGACACTGTGCTTCCAAGTCTGATGGCCCCGCGGCACAAGTAAAAGAGTCAATGAAATGCCAGATTTCAAGACTCTTGTCCCGCAAGACAACTTCCGAAACTATTTTAAAACTTCCCTCTGGACAAGAATGGATTCAAGTTAATGATGTCAAGTCAGTTATTGGCAACATTGACAGGCTGAATAAAGCTGGATTGAAATACCGAGTGGTGGCTGGGAATACTGGAACAGGTTGAATACCTAACACCAAGATAGCTGCTTCTATCAAGGGCTCATTGGGCATTATGTTATAATCTTGTAATGCTATGTAAATAATTCAGGAGTATACAAACATGATGGGCCTTATGATGCTTTCGTGGACATCAATGGAATTGCTGAATTGACAAAGTCTACATTGGATACATGTGGAGTCGTTCTGGGGGCCTCAACAACCCTGACTTCCGCAATTGAGCTGTTAAAGAAAGCTTCGTCCCTCGATGGTTACAGCTACACGGCAGATATGGGAAAACATTTGGAGAGAGTGGCCAACGTCCCCGTTAGAAATGTAAAAAATTATTCAAACTAAATGATTTTTAGACAATAGTACTCGCAAAGTTCAAACACAAACTAAAATGATGTGTGCGTGATGTAGGCCGGGACACTCGCTGGAAATTTAATGCTGAAACACGCACACAAAGAATTTCAATCCGATGTATTCGTTATTTTGGAAACAGTTGGGGCTAAAATTAATATCGGTAAATTATTCATGTCCAGAAATTTCCCATTGCTGGAAGGATGAATGTATGATGATTTCAAAGCTTTTTAAATGTGATGCATCTTTCCATTACAGCAATGCCATCCGGAACTCCAAAGATGTTCACTTTAACAGAATTTTTAGGATTGGACATGAAAGGGAAATTAATTGTCTCAATTTATTTGCCACAGAGAAAGAACGGTTACGTTTACAGGAGTTTTAAAGTACGAAAATTTCCCTTCTCCTTTTACAATAATTTAGCGCTTTAACTTTCAACATTGTAAGTTTGATTATGTTTGTAACTTGCAGATTACTCGTCGCTACCAAAACACACATGCATTTGTTAATGCAGGATTCCTGTTTAAAGTGGACCCTGCACAGAACTACAAGGTCCTAGAAAAGCCTCGTATCGTTTTCGGTGGCATCACTGCTGACTTTGTAAGTGTACAAAATGTCTGAGGACACTAAAATGGATTTTTGTGTTTCTGAGAACGCGGATAAAATAGTCCTACATATTTCGACTACTTGCTGCTTGTTGAATTTACATCTTCCAATTGTTTAAAATTTTCTTGAAACAGTCCCATGCTTCCGGCACTGAGCTTTTCTTGTTGGATAAATGTTTGGGTGACGAAAGCACACTCAAAGGAGCTTTAGAAGCTTTAGACAAAGAAGTCCATCCAGATTTGCGACCTGCTGAAGCTACTGTGGAGTACAGAAAGCAATTGACAAAATCATTGCTGTACAAGGTATGATTATATTGCGTCAAGGATTTAAAATGAGTGAAATGTCAAAAATAAGTTCTCTATTATCTAAACTCATTAGAATCAACGAACTATAATTCTTTATTTAGACAATTCTGGGAATAGTTAATGAGAAAGTCGGTTCCGCTAATAAATCCGGCAAAAGCGACATTGAAAAAATCACTAGTAAGGGAACGCAAACATACGAGAAGGATGAAGAGGCTACAACTCTTTACAAGGAGATCCCCAAAGTGGAGGCTTTAAGACAAACCTCCGGGGAAGCTGAGTACACGGGCGATATTCCTCCTCGTCCCGATGAGCTATACGGAGTATTTGTTTTGAGCACTGTGGCTAATGCCACTCTGAAGAGCATTGATGCTACTGAAGCTCTGGTACTTAATCCAATCCTTGTGATTCCATTTAAGATACGATTTCTACCAAAAGAAGTATCGCTATAATTGCAATATCATAATTTTACAATGTTATAGAAAATGCCCGGAGTAGCGCGATTTGTAGGGGCTGCAGACATACCAGGAAAAAATACGTACACAATGGAAAATGGTTTCTTCCCTGTCCAACAAGAAGAACCCGTAAGTAGCATCGATTTTTCGAATTCCCGTTATTATCTGAAATTGAGTCTAGGATATTGTAAGCTAAACAGTTTGTTATGGATTTGGGCAGATTTTTGTGAAAGATAAGATCTCTCACTATGGCCAGCCTTTGGGATTGATCTTGGCCGATTCCCGAGAGATTGCAAATGAAGCTGTGAAAAAAGTTGTTGTATACATATGAGGATGTCCAGAAACCTTCAATTGATCTTATTCAAACAATTAAGAAATTGGAAAGTGAAGGGATGCTAGACAAATTCAAGTTGGGAGCTTTCCCAAGTCCTGATCAACCCAAGGACTCTGCTCCTCCCAAAAATTCGGTGAAAGGAGAGATCCGGGTAGGAAGTCAATACCACTTTCATATGGAAACCCATGTAGCTGTGTGCGTACCCACTGAAGATGGCTTGGATATCTACGCGGCTACACAATGGATGGAGATGGTTCAATCTGTTGTGTCAAATCTTTTGAATATGCCCAGCAACAAGTATGCACTCTTATAAGCTACATATATTAGAAAATGTGTCTCATTCTGTTAACAAAGTGGGGGCTGGTGAAATTACATTTTTAAATCTCGATTTTTCTATTGCTAGTATTAATATACACGTTCGGAGGCTGGGAGGAGGATTCGGTGCGAAAATTGGTCGTGGAGTGATTGTTTCTGCAGCATGTGCCGTTGCTGCTTACGCAGCCAATCGGCCAGTAAGGATAGTTCTCGATTTGGAAACGAATATGAACATGATAGGAAGACGTCCGAATTACTTACTGAAATACGAGGCAAGTTTCGGCCAGAAGAAACATTTTCGAATTTTTTCTTAATATTTCAAACTTATTATAATTAGATCAATTTTGTTGTACATAATAGGCTGGATTTGATGATAATGGAAAAATCAGCAAGCTGAATACCGAAATCTTTGGAGATGTGGGTTGGTCATTAAATGAACCGATTCCACTTATTCTTGCCCTGCATCTCCAGGGATGCTACGCCGCAGTTGGTTGGGAACTCAAGCCATATTCAGTTCCAACGAACACTCCGGCAAACACTGCGGTCAGGGCTCCAGGTATACAAATAGAAAAATTAGCAATAAAAGTAAATAAAACAAGAAGATTTCGAGGGAATGTTGCAACGATAATTTTCCACAACTTATAGGAAGTCCACAGGCTGCTCTATTGATTGAAACTGTCATGGAGCACATTTCGAACCGACTGGGAAAAGATTCTCTGGAGGTGAGGGCACAAAATTATTGGAAACCAGGCGATCGCCGTATTCAGTTGATGCCATCCGCACATCCATTGGAAGGAGAGAATTTAATTCCTCAAATGATTGAAGAAATTAAAAGAACTGGAGATTATGAGCAAAGGAAAGCTTTCATTGAGAAGTTTAACAAAGTAAATTAAGATAAACTTTAAAGCATGAAAATGTGAATTCTAATATCTAATTAACATGGTATGACTTCAGATTTTGTGAATTCTTTGTAATTGTCTTTTAATCAAATCTTAAAACTTAAGAACTGCTAAGGTACAAAAATTCTCATTTTTGTATTTCTGAATAGGAAAATCGTTGGAAGAAACGCGGAATGTCTTTGGTGCCTGTAGGATATCCTTTGGAACATTTTGGAGCCAAGTTCCCAGTCCAAGTACTCATTTATCAACAGGATGGAAACGTTGCAGTGTGTCATGGTGGAATTGAAATGGGTCAAGGAATTAACACAAAGGTACATAAAACAATTTCTGCTATTATTCCGTACTATTTTTTTGGAAACTTATTTTGTGGTGCATGATCAATTCATTTCTTTGAATGTTTTAGGTTGCCCAAACAGTTGCCCATGTTTTGAATATTCCTTTGGAGAAAGTGCTGATCAAACCCAGCAATAACTTTATTGGAGGAAATTCTTTCTGCAGCGGAGGATCTGTAGCCAGCGAATTATGCTGTGATGTAGGTTTTCATTAGTGACCAAATGCAATTCATTACTAGTGTCCAAAAAGAATATTCTATTTGACACTAAATATTTTAATTAGGGAGCAATGCGGGCCAGTCAAATGTTAGTGGACAGGATGAAGCCAGTTAAAGATAAACTGGAGAATGCGTCTTGGGAAGAACTTGTTTTGGAATGCTCCAAGAGAAACGTCAATCTAATGGCGCAGTACATGTAAGTTTAGTGAATGAGTTAATATATAGTGTAATTATTGCTTTGGGGTTTAATAGTTCGACCTCTATCGAAATGAATTTTCGTGGATTTTAGGCATTCGCCAGAGGATGGGGTGAAGCCATACTTTATATGGTTGGTTAACCTAACGGAGGTTGAAGTCGATATTTTAACTGGCGAATACAAGGTAATACATAGAATTAGTCATTCATGGAGACTGTTCCATTCAAAGGAAGTACTTACTTCTTTATGGACCCGGAAATGATTTCATTGAGCTTTTTTCTAAGGTTGTTCGTACGGATCTGGTTGAGGACGCTGGCAAAAGCTTAAGTCCTGGTGTTGATATCGGCCAGATTGAGGGAGGTCAAATCTTTGGCCAAGGACTGTACACAACAGAGAAATTAGTATTCGATACAAACACTGGGCAGCTATTAACTGACAATACTTGGGTATACATTCATTTATACTAATGGTTACGCGAATAGATAAACAAGATCATCAATTCACAATTCACACTATTATAATCTTCAACATGTTTTCGTTGTGATCTTGATGAATTTAAATAGGGTATTTTTGGATAATAATAATCAATTGATGTGTGTTTGATGTAGGAATATAAACCTCCAGAAACAAAAGATATTCCTGAAGATTTCCGAATTACACTCTTGAAAAACGCACCGAATCCATATGGTGTATTGCGATCAAAAGGTTGTTGCTGATTTTTTAAATTGTCTTTTTGATTCTGCATCCTTGTTCAGTAGTAATTGAGAAAATATTAAAATTTTAGCCACTGGAGAGCCAGTACTCTGTGGAAGTTGTTCCGTCGTATTTGCATTGAAGAATGCCATTGCGTCCGCTAGAAAGGATGCAGGAAACGAGGAATGGTTTGATATTGGTAAGGATCCTATAAAGCAATACATAGCAAGTGCATGTGTAATTGATTTAATAGCCTTTATTATGTATAAGTTTTTATTCACTGAGTTCAATGAAGAACCATTTAGTAGTTCAGTAAGGATATATAGTTTATGTAATGTCATCTCATTTTCGTAGTATTAGCTGTACAGCTGTGGATGGTGCAATGACGTAATCATTGATAGATGTTGACACACTCAATAATATTTCCTATACTTCATTTTTCAGAAACTCCTGTGACTCAAGAAGACGTCATCCGTCTATCCCTTACCTCGAGCGAGAAATACGGATTCTGAATGAGGAAAGGGGGAAACAAAGTTAACAGATCAAGATTTTAATGCAACAGAAATCGAAATTAATTGTCCGAGAGATTTATTTGTATTTATAGAACATGTAGGGGGGACTGTAGTGGAATTTAGCGTTTTCTTTCATTCATATTCATCTGTGAAAAGTTTCAACTTAAAATACTATTAAAAGAAAAATGGCATTCCTTGAAATTAAATACGCATTACTGTGGTAAAGAAGTGAGACAGAGTTGTTGGCTATTTAGTTTGACTGGGGACTATCTCTTCTATTTTGTTGCACTAATCATAACTTTTCTTTTTCTTTAGCTTTAAAGAGCATTAGACTAGTATAACAAACTTAAATATGTATAATGAACTTAAATATTATTCACTCTCATATTATAAGTATATGGTTAGCATATAATAATATAATCGAAATAATCATATACATTCCTGTTCGATATAGTTACATACATAATAATAATAATAGAAAGTCTGTAATGCTATCTGTAAATGTAATAGTATGTACTTTGTACTATGAATGAAAGATGGAATAAAGAATTTGATATGCTTTGCAGCTTTCTTAAAGATGTAGTCTTGAGATTTATTCTTTCGTATCCTTCAGCACACATTATATTATTATGAATTTGACTCATTTTCCTTTTACATGAATGTAGTCTAAGTAGATGTTCATTTTAAGAAGAATGTAAAAAATCTTGGCAAAGCCCATCTAATGCATACCTACATACATTACGTTATTACGTTATGTATAGAGTTACTTACATGCTAGAATGTATTTGAGTACCTATCTGTGTAATCAGTGAATACTCTTGTGGGTATTAATAATGCCATATTATTGTATCGTGTGCATAAATAAGTATAATAATAATACCTATGTTAAAATCTATAAAAATATGTTAATATGCTGTTTGTTGATGTTGATGAAGGAGTTTTTATGAATTGTTGATGAGTATGAGGGATGAAGATGAGAAATAAGTGGGGATGCTGTGTATATAAGAACTGGTGATAATTAGTTAGTATTGACATGTATTTATTTCACTTGTCAAACACTTGTAATTGTAAACAATAACGACATTGGACGAAACGATCGAATAAAAGTATTAGATAGCTAGTGTTACAACAACTGAACAGCCTATTGCGTTCGAAATTCGAATTAAGTTAAGAGATGTATGTAATGTGGTTGATCGTATCTACAAATGTCTCAGAAGACAAGACCGAACTAAAACATTGACTTAATGTACATTCCACAACAAAAATATTGAATAAATCCGAATATAATACAAGCATTTCATTGTGGAATGTGAGATACAAAATACGACGAAAACAACATTGACTGGACAAACGCAACATCAATCTCATTCTTATTGATAGATGTACAAATAACAACTATTTGTATGATTAATATTACTGCTGATAAGTAATACAATAATAAGTATGTACAGGAGACACGGTGACGAGATTAAGAAAAGATTGATTATTATACCAGTATAGTACACGTTAAAAATTATAATATAATGATTGATTCTCTAGCAGAATGATGACAAGTTTCAATAAAACATTTCAACGATTTCCCATCGCAGAAACATGTACTATAACTCAAAGACAACACAGCACAGCACTGCACACACAATTTATACACTTGGCTTCACATCGCACTACCTACAACAACAACAACCTATAACGTACAGTACGTAGAGATGATGGATACTTATCATAATAAGTAAAATACAATACAAGGTCGGCCGAGTGGACGCTGATGTTTATGCTCAGTGTCCTCTGACCAGTTCCACCCAAATGCAACTTTGAGTCTTTCGCCACCATATAATTGAATTGACTTGATCCAAGTTGCACTCAGTTCAGAATATTCTTATTCGACAATTTTTACAAAATCATTTATACACATGTGACAAACTATACAAAAGATTTGACGAATGTCTCCGGGGACAGTCAAATGAACTTAACTAGAGTCGGCTATAGGCTAACTAATCATAAAAACTATAACTAACTAACTATCAATTAATTAATAACTAACTAGGATACGCATACGAACAGTACAATACATAGTACATAGTACAGATAATAGTATAACAGAGATCAGGGAGCGCTCAATTAACAAATCAATCAAACTCATTGTAATATTGATCTACTTGTAAGGAGGTGGTGTAAATAATTAATTTACAAAACCTTTTTGGACAAATTAAGAGGGCCGATACTGTTGGCCTGGCTGTGAATTGTGTTTGTAGTTACAAGCATGTTACTATCAAAAAAGTTAGAGGCTGGCGAGTTGTCTCGAGACAGTTTTGTATTATAAGTGTACATTTGGTTGTGCTGCTGCAATGATTTCGGAGAGCTATTTCTGGTCATAGGATCAACACATTGTTCCATGGGACCCCCTCGCATTATCAGTGTGTGCAGGAGGTCACTTGCGAGGGCAGACTCTTGGCTAAGCATCTTCGGCTTCTCGTTCAGCGTTTTCGCCAGAGTTGAGTGCGTCATACTTAGCGGTGATTTGAAACTAGGATTCAGTAAACGACTGGAATTCACACTGGGAGAGACACAGTTCGTTTTGACGGGACTCGCAGAAGAGCACATACTCAGTTTAGGTTGTGTCAGTGCGGAGGCTAACTGCGGGTAGAGTTGGTGGGCGGGAGCGGGGCAGCCCGACTTTTCCGTCACAGCCTCAGGAGACTCCACAGGACTTTCCATCCTGGAGGTCGGAGACGCGCTGGACGAAGAGAACGTCGAAGAGGTTGACGAGGTGTACCTGGAGAAATTATTATTTTTTGTTAAAATTCGGCTATTTTTTGGAAGATTTACTATATGGGTACATTATTAACTAATTAGGAAAATTCGGGTTGGAAATTAAAAAGAGACAAGTACCTAAATTTCTTGTGAGGTCTGTAGGCTTCGTTCATGAGAAGATTTGTGTCAACCATTGGAGGAGCTTGAAGAGCTCGTTTCAAGACGGGCATTTCTTCTTGTGTGCTACTATTGTTCTGTCCAAGGTTGACGATGAGACCAACAGAGTCTTGTTCTGATCTGGCAGGGCTGCAGCAAGCCCCGGACTCGATACCAGAGTCGCCACTGGGACTCTCGATCCCGGAACTTGAACTGGAAGAACTAAGTCCAGGATATTTGCTGCTGCCAATGCTATAGGGACAGAGTTTTTCAGAAATGGAGTTTCTTAGTGGGCTTGTGCTCGGACTGTTGAAAGAATGATTTAATTCATGATGAGAATCATCCGAAGACAAAATTTCAGCGTCTTCTGATGACTTTGAACTACGATGACTGGAAACTGAGAGCGGTTGGCTGATTGGAGGTGGGCTCAGTCCTTGTGATGAACATTGATTTGCACAAGAGTTGGCTGATTCCAAGGAACTTGATTGACTCTCCTCCATTTTGAAAGCAAGAAGTTTTTCAGAATGTAAAGTATTCAAAGTTCTCAAGTCGGGAATTTTCCTTTCCAACTCTTGAACTTTAAATGGAGCTATCATTGAACTCATTGAGGATCGGATGTGTGACTGTAGTTTCGTCACCAACTCCACATTCCTCAATCCCGGTCTGCAAGAAAACAATTCATCTCATTTAGCATGGTCATTCTTTCATGGGAATTATGATACATGATTTATATCTGTATTCATGCACTTTAAGAAATGATGGAATTTTCGCATACCTATCGGGAGCAATGACGACCATGGCACAAAACATGCCGATTTGTTCATCGTTAAGACCAATTTTGTTGAACTGCTCCGCAAATTTAAACATGGAGTCGAGAAGAAAACGGGCATTTTGAGCTGACACAGTGTCTCTCTCCAGAATTTGTCCGTTGATGCAGAGCATGGAGTTTCCTTCGAACATACAAGCGAGTCTTACTAAAAGTATTTCAAAGACTCCTGCTTTCAGTAATGTCACTTGGTCATCTTGAGATAGGATTGAGAATCCGGGAAGCCTTTTCGCAAATTCCACAACACCTCTTATTGCAGGAGAAAATCTTTCAGAAAAGTCTGAGATCGCGGAGTGAGGATGTGGATTCAATGGACAAGCCTGTAGAAATAAAGAGGGACTCTAATTAGCAAATATCTCTTTCTAGCCCATTTGATAAGGGAAATTAATTTTGAGACAATATTAAATGAATTTAAATTTAGAAACTTACAAGAGTGGGGATGGGAAGTGGTGATTGCTGGTCCCCGTCCTTCCTTGAAGCTGAATAGTTAGCTTTTTGATAAAGCAATTTAACTTTCTCTCTCGTAAACTCACATGTATCAATATGAGCCTGAATAATAGTTGCAGTCAGTTTGGACAAATCTTCTAACTCACAAGTTAACGCTCGTTCTGCAGACTTGGCATGATGACTCTGTTGCATCGCAGCCAGAATCTTAGCTTTTTCTCTTTTCGGGACTCTGCCAAAGCGTACAGCTGAAATAATCATAAAATTAATATTCATTAGAAATGCTTAAATGAAAATGAGACTGAAGTCGAAGAATCACGTGCACCGTGCACAATAATTTCTTAATCCAACTTGTGTCTTTAAGATGCATGAATATGCATTGATTTGAGAGATTTTTTTAAGAATTACATGATGATGGGTAATCACGATATGGACAAGCACAGCTAGGCTCACCACAACTTAAAACACTTCGAAGAAGACTCATGGCTCACTCGTGCACTTCGTGAGCTTATTATATTTATCACGTAACGAGAGATGATAATATGAAACTAAAACAACTGTTATTACAATTCTTAGAATACTGTCGTGGAATAGCTGACCAGAAGACACTAAACTAAATTCACTCTATGAATATGAGCACAACAACGTAAATAATTTTACTCCGTCTTTACGAAGTAGTTGCCGAACTGAAAGTCACAATTGAGACACTCGGTTGAAGCGTGCAGGTGCAATTGTATAACTAACGCGTAATTTCCAGAATTTAGGACTACTAGTGGCTCCTGACTGGACTGAATTGTCGACGGAGCCCGAATGAAAAAATGAAATGCACAGATAAAGTGCAGGTTGCCACTATAGGATTCCAATTAGAACCCGGAGATAGATACGGACGGAGTTCTAGACTTGACTGCATGGTCACATTACGTAGAATCGCAATACAATGCCTGCGTACTACACAGATAGATCATAGAAGAACAGTAGTTTGCAGAGAAGGAAATAGGAAGGATGTGAATTGTTGAAGGATAACTGTGGCAAGGTTGAGGTTGCAATGTCTGTCCTTGGCTTGCTTGCTAAAAATATTATGCGCCTAGTCAACAGATTCCATATAACGAATATCTCCGTTCTTGCACTCCTCTACCTTTCCGTGTTAATCTATAGGCCCTGCACGCTATAGTCAAAACAACATAAAATATATCTCATATATATCTTTTCTTATATATATATATAAATATATATGCTACATATTTTTTCTGTCTACCTTCTTCTACCCACACGTGTGTTTATGATATGATGGGATTCGAGCCATTACACAGAACTGTTCATCATCATCATCAACATCATCGTCGTGAATAGGTACGCAGCCTTACGATGTACGTAACAGCAGCATATTATTATAATATTTCTACCTTCCAAGAACTAATCAGCTATCTGTCTGTACAGAGAGTGATATTGGATTTCTTTAGGCCTATACAGAAATGCATAGAGAAGAGAGTAGGAATAAGTGTCCGTGACATCGACTCATACATGCCAATAGCTAAATAGCCAAAGAAATTCTATATAGACACCAGTAGTGAATTTTGCAATATTTTACAAAGTCGCAGACTCTACTTGTGTACGAAATCCAAGTAAAATGCTACCTAATTCAACTACAAGGTTACACTATAGCGTCATCACATACCATCATCCCCACACCACCACGAGATTCCTTTATATGCATATGCACTCTATAGAGAGTGCAGAATAAAGCGTAGTCAGTCACTGGGTTAGAGCTTAGCTCACTGACTTCACTTGACTAATGGGGAGTTGAGCTGAGCAAATAAAGTTCTATTCCTATACAGGAAAAATTATTATGCGAACTGGGAAGGTTAACCGGAGCGAGGAATTATTTTACTACACATGCACGAACCTAATATCTCTATACCCAAATAAATTACTATATAGATCATTCCATCATCACACAATCTAATCATTGACTTTCCTCATGCCCTACTAATAATATTCAACCTTGAGTTAACTTTCACCATTTTTTTAAAAAAATCCTTGTTTTTGCCAATATTTTATTGCAAAATTACATTTTACTAAAGCGACCATTATTATAAATGTGCTTTACATACATTGTTAAGGGCAGAGTGAGAAATCGATAAAAGTAAGCTCTATATAGAGTGAATGTATATATATATATATACATATAGGTGTTCTATGTATATGGTATATGTATATATGTAGTAGTAGTACATGAGCAAAGGCTATGCTTATGCACGAGCAGTGTGCTTGTGTCAGTCAGTAGTGGCTTTGTATCCTGAAATGGAATCCCAGGGACGAACATCGCAGATTAGTGACCTTGTGAGTCAACTGTATTTGCAATTACATAGTGTAATGAAATAACACGTAGGTACATTCATTCACATTCAATTCCCTGACACTGATTGCGAATTGATTCGATTCACATACTACACATTTAATATAGTAGTAGCCTTTCTTTACATCTAGTTTAACTACAATTTATTTCCAAATACTAACACGTTTATCTTTCTATAAGCTACACGCTTTGATAGCAACTAGTACAATGAAAACTTTCGAAACATACCTACTTACTTGCATATACTTACGGCATTGCTCACTCACTCACTTCTGTGTACACGGCCATAGAGCAGAATAACCTACTGGTATACTACACCATTACTCTATAGCACATACATACATACATATGACATGAGTGAGGACATACTAAGGCATGCCAAGGCACTCTCCGCGTACACAGTGCCAGGAGACGCAAAAACATGAGATGGAAGAACCTGAACCTGGCCAACAACGATATGTACTGAATATTAATTTCTAAGTTATATAAACTAACTTTATTATTGTCTGTTTTAATTTCTATGTACTAAATGCAAATTAAATGTGTTTTAATTAACTTTCTTTGTTTTAAGGCGAAATGCATAAGGAGTTATGACCATGTTCAGCAAAGGCTACTATAATGTTACTGTTATCATCTGCAGTGGCTACACTATTGAGAATTAAGTAGGATAATAATATTTTGAGGACGTAGCCTTTACGAAATCTCCTGTAAAATAATGTTATCTTTAGCGAAAAGAACAATGTCAGTAAACTACTCCCATGCTAAATTACGCTAGTGCTCCAATTTCCAATATATTGCATTATTGCATTCCTTTGCTTCTGAATTCAGTGACCTATGTAAGTACATGAAATTGCTAAACTTGAGCTTTCAAAACTTTTCTCACTTGCAATTAGATTTAAGCACGTATGTATGTATCCTTTGTTTGCTAAACAAAGTGATTGTATAACATTATTCATGCATGTATGTGCATTTTTAATATAATATTATGTAGAAATGCAAAGGATAAAATTTTGATAGAGCAGGAGTAAATATTTGCAAGAGCAAAGAGCAATAGTGTCTTAAATGTCCTTTTTAACCTACTTAAGTGTGATTTCTTTTTTTGTTTGCAGAGTAGAGCCATGAGAATACAAGTACACACAAGTGTCGAGAGTCTAAGCTACAAGATTTTCGATTTCGAAAAATAAGATTTTCTGAAAAGATGTAAATATTTACCCCCTTCGTAGAGATCACTGGAGTTATTTGATTGAGTATTATGATGTCCATTGCGCGGCGAAGGCCGTGCAGTTCTAGTAGTAGGAGCGACCATGATAAAAAAATATTTTTTGTATGCACTTTACTAGAAATCCAATCCAATGGAGAGAGAGAACAAGTTTTCGATTTATGAGGGTAAAACCGAGTGTTTCGACATGTACACTGGAGAATATCGTTTATCACAGCACGAATAATTTGAGATATTGAAAAAACGTCCAGGGCACTGAACAGAATTCACAATAATTGAAAGAAGTTGTCACTTGGATCCAAGAACTGAGTAGTGTGTATTGGCATAGACTGAAATCCTCAAACAAAGAATGTTGTGAACTACAGAAAGTTCATTTGGAAACTGAATGCGACTGCAAGATTTCCCCAAGCTTACACACAACATTACAGTTCACCTACTTTTCAAAGGATTTCTATACGATTCTAACTGATTTCTCTATGTGTACCTATGCACTACTAGGCGAGGTGAACGAACTTGGCTCGCTCGTACTCCCAAAGAGAAAACAGGTACTGTTAGATTTACTGTTACGAAATTTTCTAGACTTCTCCCGAAATGCAAGGTAATGGCAAAGGGGATTGTATTTTTCTTAAGAAAAACTAATTTTGTACTTTTCGAAAATATTCCTGTGCTAGTCCTCTATATATTATTTTAATATTGTTATAACAGAAGAGCTAAGGACGCAGGCAGGGAACATACGTACGATTCGACAAGACAGTTCGAGACTACTGATAGTATAAGGAGAATGGTCTTAGACATACATAAAATAGATTTATACTGCTATATGCGTGAGAAATGTGACTACTACTATGTGACATATAATCAGTTACACACAATCCACATTTATATATAAGTTTAAATGCACGTACTAGTCTAGTTATCCCAAGTAAGTTCATTCACTGAAAGTTGTTATGAGGGAGGAGCCTATATATCTCACTCACATCAAATGTAGAGTTGAGAGTAATATAAGAGCAAGGACAATGACCTCATTCCACTAAAATGCGTAAGAGCCAATGCAAAGTGTGCAAACAGTATATTCCATATAGTGTGAGCAGTAGTATTAGTCTCATTCATCGCACAGGTCATTCACCCACTTTTTAATAAAGGCTACAGGCAACTCCACCTAAACACTACTGTACTCTATACACTAACTCTACACGACTGCTACTTAAATACTACTACTGTACTTTAATACACTCACCAACCAACCAACCAACCAACATATTCCTGTTCATATGGATTAATGTGTGTGAAACAGTCCCAGCCAAAAATAGGAATTAGGTGGATTTGACTAACTGATTGTGATGTTAACCTAACTGGGCCTGTCCCGAGCTGGACTGAACGCCTAATTATATAATAATCACTCATTCCATACTCCAGATACCTACTAATGTCCTCATACTACTTAACTATTAACTAACTTAGTAATTACATTCAACATTGACTTGCTTTGAACTTTAATGAGCCATGAGTCTAATTTACTTTTTAAGTGTTTTTTTTATGAATCTCCCATTTATTTTTCTTTTGATGCTGTAATCTGTAAACATGAAGCAGAAAGGATAATTAAATCTTAGCTCACCATCTCTGGACATGCCCACAGCAATGCATTTTTTCAGACGGCAGTATTGACATCTGTTCCGATTGACACGGAGAATGCTGCATTGTTGATTTTTTGTACATGGTCTGTATTGAATCTTTTGTTGAATGGAACGACGAAAGAAGCCCTGTAAGTATAAATTATTAATCACATTTAGTTGATTTAGTAGATGAGTAGGCGCAATAATTCTCTGGAAATTGTTTATCATGAGAAATAGTGCTAGGCGAGCATAACGAAAAAAGCATGTCGTAAATAAAGAGCTCTACGGTACATTATGCATTAGCAGCGAAATAGAAACAAATAGTAGGGGCATTAGTCAACGTAGAGTATAAGCTCGATCGTCACCACCACCACAAACTGATATATTCCTAAGTACAACAGTACAACAACATTGTTGGAAGTAAAGTATGTCAAAAGTAAGTAAAAGGTTATTAGAGGTTGTCAACCTATTGCATAATAGGATACGATCGGTCGTTTAAAAAGTGATATCCTTATAGTATTCGTAGTAGTGGAGAGAGATACGGGCAGATATTTATACGTAAGCATCGATGTATGTACACACTCATGCCATACATACATACACTCACGTATAAACACATAAATTCGACGAGTGTGTGTATGCAGTGTCGTGTAATGAATGTGTCTGCGTACCTATTACATTGACTGCACTTTGTACACACATTTTCTGCTCATGCTAATCTCTAAAACTTTGCACATAGTCGAACGTCTAACTTGAGGTACCTAACTGATGTAAGATTTCGTTAGTTAATAAGGGCGGTCGTGCTAGAGATACTGACATCATACACACACACATACATACATACACAACAGTCACTGCACTGTAGCATAGAGAGTCGAATTCAAATTCGCACACTCATAGTTGCATTGCTTATGTAGGAGTCATGAGAGGCCAGACGAGAATCACGATTTAAAATTGAATGGCTCAGATGCACAAAGGCAGGGAGACAGGAAGGAAAGGAACTGTACCGTACGAAGTTTACGAATTACATAAGAGACGTAGTACATGGCATGGCTACAAGATATGCCTATATATATCTACCTGTCTTTACATTTTAACGTATGTACACGTAACACTTAAGTAGCTCTTGGAAATGCTACACACACACATACTCTTACTAAATAAACCTCTTATGCTACAGAAATGCACACAAAATGTTCTAACTGCCAATGTACATAAAATTACACTTATATTTTAACTACACAAGTTAACCATAATAATATTTATTCATACCTATATAGCCATAATATTAAGCTCCTGACTGTATTATGAGATCATTGGACAAATCTGACAAAAGTACAGTACACACTCTAAAAGTTAATGAATGTGCATAAAAATGAGCAAATAAAAATTTTAGAGATGGGATTTAGCCGAGATTTCACAGCTTGAGACTAGCAAATCCCGCACGTCATCCTCTTACACTGTAAACAGTTCAATTCTCTGTAGTTATTATGACTCGTTCCTCAGGGTTTAATGACTGAATAACAAGTAAACATAACCTCTATGTGCATACAAATTCCCAACTATAGTGCCTATAGTTGATATAGAGGAGGGAGTTCGAGTACCCGAGAGCAGGCGCCCATCTTTGCATCTGCTGATAGAGTTGTAAGAGTAATGGACGCTGTATGTTCGCACCTACTAACTCAGGTAGAGTTACATAGATTTGTAATAAAAGAGTTTGCATGTGTTCTGTTGCGTTCTGTTCGGTTGTGTCATAGCCCTCGTCAGCAGCAGCGTGTACCATATAGTAACTGAACCAACTAACCAAGTAGGCAAGCAACTTTCATATTGCAATTGTCGTCCGTTCATCTGTTGGTTGTTTTGTTTTGTCTGTTCTTGCCGGTCTCTCTCTCTCTCTCTCTCTCTCGGTTGTTGCACTTTAGCTCGTTACTGCGAGTTCAGTGCCGAGCGACAAGACAAACACAACAGAAAACGTACTGACTGACTGAGTGAACTCAGTCCCTCAATTTCTCACAACAATCAAATCACATTCTTTATTATTATGCCTTGAATTAAAGTCATTCATATTGTGATTGTTGTAGTAGTTAGGAGTAGTAAGTAGCGAGCTATGTGCTGACAACGACCCTTTGTTGATCTGAATGACCCTTAAAGTACTTCCTTGATTTCCGATGATATGCTATATACGAGGGGCCTCTCGGCTCTCCTCCAAAGGAATGACAAACTTTTTATTAGCCAGGGATAAATGAGATTTGTGCGTGTTGTGTGAGTAAATGCTATCAGTGTGATCTGTACTAGAATAAACCCAAAAGCAAATATTGCATTACAACACAGTAAAGCACTGATCGTGAGAAATCATGTAAGCATCCCATCGATAAAGTTTAAAGCTCCTTCTCCTTGTACTAGAATAAGGGAATTGCCTTGCCACTGCACTCTGCAAATACATCAAGAATCTGCTCTTTTCAGATGTGACTGCTCAAAGTGTAAACGGCCTAACTAAGCAACTACCTTGGCTCCTATAACACACACATTCTTATATTATTATAAATACTAGTTTGCTATTTATGAGAGAGACTCACTTCTATCCTTAGTTACATGATATCCCATCAGAGAAATTGAGGTCAACTACATTTCATATGAACTGAAATAACCCTACTCATCCTACTGTTTTGCTTAACCACCTCCAACCTAGTCCATGCCTATATACATAAGTACACATTTTTACTTGCAATGCACTATGCAATAGCTAAACTCACTAGTAGATTACAACAGAACTAGAAGAACCTTCTCCTATATAGTAGCCCTCTCGAAAGCACACTCAATTTTACTCAACAACGGACGATTACGAGCATTGGGTTTCATTTCATTGCATTATCCACATTGTATACGAACCAAAGGTGCATGTACCAATTAAACTAGGCATTCCTATAAGTTATAGTTAACTTATACTATCGTTACAGAAGGAGTATGTAATGTAATAATGAAGGAGCTATATCATATTATGCCATATAGAACTGAAACACAACAGACTCACCTATGCATGTCATGCCATTGCCTAAAGAAGTTGCTCTAAACCTATGCAATACACTGCACTGTATTAATTTGCCAAGAACAGAGTATGGGATACCTACATATTACTATAGGTATGAATGTATTGGAGAGGGCAACGACCTCGGCTCATTCCAAAACACTGCGATTTTTACAAAGCCATTAGCATGAAAAACTACTTGCTACAAACACATTAAATAAACAAGGTTTGTTTATCTATTTATGTAATATCTCTGATTAATTACGATGACTTTCATGACCATGAGAGTTGAGAGTTTATGAACCAAAAAATTCACTACTAATCTCAAACATGAACTCATTAATTTCATTTACCTTTTAATAATACTCCTTTTTTACCTGCACCCTACTCACTTGCTTGCTCACAAGGAAGAACTTATCTTAGAAAGCTACTACTTACTCAAGGAGTTTTTATTGCAACCATTTTTGAGGAAGGTTCTTCTACCCTATTTTATCTTTACAATTTTTATCTTGCGTCATTCATTACATAAGATTCATTTATTTGTTTCGATGAATCATAACTCTAGTAATACTAATACCTATATGCAGTCAGTCAGTCACAGTTCATCTCGATAAATATTTCCTTCTCACCTTGCCTCTTTTACATGAACTTACTGTCTCACAAACTCACAACTGTTTAAATCCCAAGAATACAATGACTCTTTACACCCTAAGAACTTTAACCGTTTTCAATAATAGAATTTCTAAGCATGACTAATATATGTCTATTACTTGCATGCAGCTCGCAATAAGTGCACTTAAATAAATGAGTTTCCCAATTCTCTCAATTTTTTTTGCTAATAACTGTCAACAGAATGAAAGTTGTCCTGTTATTAGTCCAAAAGTTCATATGATGTAAGTAAGTATATATTTAGGTGGACTTATAAAAAATGTTGTTGACCTAGGAGAATGTGACCAGTATAAAGGATTCATTGTCCTATAAAATTAGTGTCTAAATAAATGTGGCGAGTGTCTGCGGAAAGTCTTAAATTGTCCATTAAACGAAGTAGTTTTAATGGGCTAATCGATTTCGGTAGTAAAATAGTGGAATGAGTAGGCAGAGTCCTCCATGAGCCACTTATACTTTTCTTGCTCCATGTAATTCTTAGTATTTAGTTCATACATAATGCAGTGCATTGTCTGTAATGAATTTGTATATATAGGGTAGCTAGCTGTGAGAGAGCAAAAGCAAGGTAGATTTATTGTGTATGTATGTGAAGGAGTAT
>JABASI010002403.1:0-19889 GCA_019776505.1 Tomocerus nigrus
CACGACTGACAGCTACCAATTGTGGCACAAATGAATGAAACAAACAATCGATGAAAATAATAATTATTTTCATCGATTATTATTGTTGCAAACTGTGACTACTCACTAGCGGTCATCTTTATTAAACAAAAAATTAGTATAATAATGGCAAAGGAAGAATCAAGCGTAGATAACCTTTTCCATATTTGTTTGTGTGCTAATTCTTATTATGCAGATACAGTGCATTGACCCTTCGTGAGCAATTGCTGCTTAAGTTAATCGACAGGCCAACAACAAATGATCTATACTACCACACGTTGCATTATAGTATATTAAACTAAAATTTTCAGAAAATAGTGTCTGCAATCTAAGTTTCTAATATTCATTAATAATTAAGTGCTTAGTAGGGAAGGCTGCAGATGACGGCTAAGTGAAAAAATCAATCTGCACCCTGAAATGTATTCTGTAATGAGTAGATATATTTAGTATATGAATACTGGGTACATGTAGCAGGTAATTCCATTTGTGCAGTCGATTCATTGTATCTTTTCTGTGCTTTATTTATAGCGAGATTTTCTCACAGTCAATTGAAGTAAATACTTAAATTCAATATCCAACTGTATACCTTCCCATACATACTAACTATATTATATAGGTAGATGCTTTTATTGTAGGTGCTATGCAGTAGAAAGTAAAAGCTCAAGAGAACAAACGATCAATCTGCCAAAGTAAGGCAAAACAAACAGAAAATGTCTTGCTGTGGCAGACGCGTCCCAGTTAGTCTGCTCTTGTTTCGTTTACTCAACTTCTCTTTTCGATACTCCTTCTCTCACACATAAATAGTCATTTGTCCTTTCTTTCTAGAGTGTAAGTGTACAGTTTGTCCATTCAATTCAATTTGATTTTCCTATGTCTATCCTCCACCACTCACATTAGGAGGACTAAACCAATGAAATCAACTAGCAACCAACTAACTACTCAGACAACTCAAGTCAAAATACAAACTGTGGGATAATGTACACTCGACTACAATAATTGCCAATTGGTTGAAATAAATAGAAAGTTCGATGGACAATTGACTGATAGATTACTTTACGATCTAATATATCTTTTCCTATGGGATAACGTTAATTTGTGTGTATTTTTAGAAGTTCTTATGACTATATAATTCTTACATACATAGTTATATGTATAGTCAAAAGTTAGAAGAATATTAGGGTTTGATATAGTTAATAAGTGGTGAATGGTGTAGTGCAAATATAATGTGAAAGAAATATAGTACCTGTGACTCTGAGAAGAGCTACATTGGACTGTCGAGTTCCCACGATGTTCTTGGCAGTGCAAACATATCGCCCTTCATCAATTTGTCGTACTTGAGAAATACTAAGGCTTCCCAGACCAAGAATACGATATCTCCTAAGAAAACGAAAAAAGAAATAGATTCATTACACAGCAGAACAGATTCTTTATAGTCGCCATTCTTTGACGTATATATTTCACCAATAGTAGGAGTACAGAGGCACGTAAGTAAAAGGCTTTTTGCAGATGGATATGGATGCTTTTTTCCAAGGAAAAGGAGAAATTGGGTCAATACGCTTTATAAAAGGAAAGAAAAAACATAGTACACCTTAAACAGATATAGATCACTGTAGCTTATAGCTTTCTCCTAAGATCACAATACAAATACATAATCACATAATTCTTTTTGCTCCATGCGATGCGGTAATCCTCAAACTCACGTTTTCCAGAAAAAACCCAACTCTTTCCATTTCGTTTGGGTTATTTGTATTCCAGGAATATGCGTACTTGTCCATGTTTGCTGGCGGAAGAGGAAAGGGAAAAGAGTTGTTACTTAAGGAATGTCTATTTCGCTATATTTTACATACATACTAAAAATAAGGGTCTAAAATGCGAGCACAATCTTTTCTAGGACAGGGACCAAATGCTTGTAAGTGCTACTTACACAAGAAAACACTTCTCCTAAGAATTCTGCTTTTAGAATACGCAATATAAGATGGTAATGTTAGATAGGATCCATCTAGGCACATACATAGTAGACACATGAACTTCTCTACAGTCTCCGACTATGCAAGACAGAATGTAAATTTTGTTTGTAAGGCTACTAACAGCACAAGTTTGGTTTGTTTTATTACGTTTCCTCTTCTATCAACTTACTCACGTACTCTTCTAAGTCAGCAAGTGAGTTTTTGCATTTGACAGAGGAAACGGAAACAATTCAATTCGATTTGCCGTCCGCTCTACCAAGTAATTTTGCACAACATTACCAATAAAATAGCTATGGTGGATTATGCTTTCCCTTCAAAATTGTTACCTTCTACTATTTACTATCTCTGAAGATCATCTCGTCCAATATCTTCCTACCTCAATTCATCAAAATACCTTTTCTATGACAGAATCTGTCTTCTACCTAATTTTAATTCTGAACTAATAAATTAAACACCCAAATTAATTACACTCGACTCTTAATTCAATAATTTTATAAACTTCAATTTAAATTACTAAACAAATCTTTTGTGTACGGACGTGAGTAATAGTTGCAAGCTATTATTATACCTACGTAAAAATACGTACTACATAGATTACTAGACATAAAGACATTATGTTTCTCAATATGACAAGCAGACAAACCCAAAAGGATTGTCTGCGAAAAAAACTTATCCGATTTAAATGAATACCTACACTGGAAGTTATATGACATAAATGACTCTAAAAACTCTAAATTAGCATTTCTCATTGACTGGACAAAGTAATTTAAAGTAAATTTCGCATCTCATTACTTGTTAGGCACTTTAAAGAAAATAGTTTTGCAACGCAACGTAAAATTGGAAGGGCATTGGTGGGATTTTCATCTAAGCAGAAGCCACAAACTCTGTATTTCCTGGAGGCACTGTTTCCAAACTAAACATTGCATTGCTACATTAGATCGCATTAGGATCTGGCTGTCTCCTAAAACTCTAACCTAGACATTTCGGTTAGGAATAGTATTCGGGTTGGTTATTGTGTGGTGTGGCTTATTGCAGGAGAGCTCATTGAGTATCCTCGCACTGCAGTGCATACATTGGTTCTGTCTGTATGTAGTGTGTTCTAGCTATCTGTGTATTGAGTGACACGTAACGTAGGTAGTCTCTCTATCCTTTTCCTAGTTTAGTATGCAGACAGACATATTTTCCCAAGCGGGCAATGGATGTTCATACGATAGTGTATAATGGGACGTTATTTGTGATGCAGTTTGTACTTTATACATTGTAATGTGCTGCAAGTAAATTCCCTTTTGTGGAATTTCTTGATTCAACTCCACGCCCTGCTCTCGTCCCTTCTGTGCTCTTCTGCCACTTGGAGTCCAGTTGATGTTAAAGCTGTAGACAGCGTATGTATACGTACTACTGGCTTGTAAGTATAGGATCTTTATGTGTATATTCGCCAGTAGTGCAACCACGTTCACTTTATTTTAGGTTGTAGGCACTTTTACATAGAAAAGGAAGAATAAATGCAAAATGCTCTTTGGTAGCGGAGGCAGTCGTGGTGTGGTTGACTTGGCTCTCCTTTCCCTCCGTCAATTCACCGAGCGAGAATTGAAGGAAGGAAATGCTTCCGTAAGCTTCACTTTCACCAAGTTCATTCCATTTCACGTGTCTTGTTTTGTTTAGCAGACCTCAGTCCTCCTCTATCTACTTCTATGCATATCTTCTATTTGCTACATATACGGAGATAATGACTAAAGCAGAGCATACGTGTAATTGGACTCAGATAGATACAGAACGTAAAAGCAGTCCAATGGCCTTCCCTATACGGCATAAATGTCCAATAAACTACAAAGTAGGGAAATACTGCCAGCTAGAGATAAGTATAAGTTAAACCAAAGCAAAAGTAATAGTAATGACTACTGTGGCAGTAGTCTACATATGATCGCTATACAATTCTATGATGATACTATGCATGGTACTATATGAGTGAGCATGTGAGGAAAATTAGTCGAGTCAGTAGGGATTCCTCATTCAATTCAGCACATTTCAAATGGCTGAGACAAGAACAAAACAGTTCAGTTCCGTTCTGTTCACCCAGCCAGCTCACTAACAATCAGGCCGAAGGGGTAACTAAATAACCTATGGAAAATAACCAACTACACACGTTGGCACAATGGAAACATTCGAGACACAATGCCAGCAAACAAACAATGCTCCATATCATATTATACCTTATCATATCACACATTCACAGAAATATGACTTCTCCAAAGGTAGAAAATGCAATGTAAATACTAAGATTTTACTACTGCTCCCCTTACATTCTCGTCTATCCCTTTCACGTATACTAAAAAGATAGGAAAAGTACACAAACTAATTGTGAGCATTGTTTTCTGGGCATTGTCACTGATTTTCACTAAGAAGAAATAATTTTAATTGTAATCATTTAATAATTTTTACACCGAAGTATATATTAAAATTCGCAATTAAAATTGAGTCTCAAATACTAAAATCAGATTCAAAGTATTGTTTATTATGCAAATGTATCAAAGGATTCTTTAAATGAACGGTGTGTATGGGATTTGGTAAAATAAAGGCCGTAAATAGAGTGTAATAGGAATAAAAGATAAACTAGGGTTGTGGCAAAGATTTCGTGTGAAAGTGGAGAAAGGAAAATGTAAGGTAGAGAGAGAGAGAGAGAAGCCGCGGATGGATCCCATGGGTGGAGGTGGAATTAATGTGTATGCTTGTAATGCAGAGATGGAATGAGGAAAAGACAGAATCCACGCCGCAAAACTAAGATACAGTCTAAGAAAGGAGATATAGGAAAGTCAAGATGAAATATGAGATGCATTTACCCGTTCGCTTTCACATCAATGGGGTGTCCGTTCCTTTTCCACAAGACTTTCGGCTCTGGATTCCCACGAGGAGGTTCACACTCCAGTACCGCCGTGTCTCCTTGAGCTACCCAAGTGTTTTGAGGCGAGGCTCGAAATTCATCTCTCAGTGCTAAAATAGAAAAAAGCAAGTATCAATCAAAAGCACAGTACTTATTTATTGTAAACAATAGTCTTTTGCGAGGCGGGTTCTTTGCAGAAATCCTATTGATTGATTTGGCTATACCTACTAGAATTCAATTGCAGTGAATGAAAGCAATCTTTTTTTATTTTCCTAAATTTTATATGGGAAAGAAGAATTCCTTTATGGCTTGTGTAGAGATGAGAACAAAAGCGGGAGCGACACAATTGTACAAGTGGTTTGCTTTTGCTCTATATAATATACAACATACAGTCAAGCGAGAATGATTTGTTGCAAAGCCGGCAAATTCTAAGGTCCGGTCTACTTGTCCCACTAACCATAAGAAACATGTATCTCGTAATGGCTTCCCTGCCAACTTTCCAGTCCAATGAAAGGAAACTTTTGTCCTAATGGGACATATCAATTGAATCGAGAAAAACCAAGGAAAGCAACTGAAAGCTAAGCAAGTGATTTTTGCAATAAGCCCTGCCTTTCATCAGATTCCGACTACGCCATCCAATTCCTTCACTTCACACAAACTTCTACGCAGATTACTTTCCCCATCGATGCCTTCTCATAACTCACCCGAATTTTCACCAACTTCATTTTATTCTCCAACTAAACTTCTCAGACACATACGCTTCCCTCACAACTTAAATAAGTTACTAACACATAAACACTGTACGCAGACATATTAGACTATTTACTTAGCCAACCTATGGCCTAAAACTTCCTTCTTCGTATGCATAATATAATTTCTGTCAAATATGTGACTCCATGTAGTCTTGTTTGGCACAGGCTATCTTCTATTAACTCATACAGTTATTACTAAAGTTAGTAGTAATACAAACTATAAGATTGTATAACATCTTATAATGCTTTCCTCTACATATGAAAACTATAGCTACAACCTTTCACCTTTTATCTGCCAGAGAATTTGGCCAGTTTGTATCTTGTAGATAGTTGACAAGTTGCGTTACATAAATTAGAAGACACAGACGAAGCTAACTAACTTATTAAGCACTAGCAAATAGTGCACACAGTTAGGTAGTACTAATATAAAGTTAGCAAATCTGCCAGCCGCACCCAGCAGCCGCACAATTCCACATTCCCTTATCATTTATTGCCAAACTTTACCTTTTCTGGTTTGGTCTGGATCAGAAGATCAGAAGGCTGCAAAGGAGACACGAGACGAAATGCCATAAGGACCGGTGCAAACTTTCTCTTCGACATATCCTTACTGACAAGCACATCTTTACGAAAATGTTACGCGGAGATATGAAATGTTCTTATAAAGCTATATATCGAGGGTTATATTATAATAGTTACTAAATAGGACATGCCTGGATAGAGTTTTGCCCAGCCTGCTCTTTATACTTATCATCGAAGTTTGACAATGTGTAGGTAATTCACAAAGGACGACGAGGGGAATCTCTATAAATACATTAATGTTATCTTACAGTGTTGAATAGTATCTTTTCATAGAAAATCTGCCCCCAGAGGTCATACTCAATGACACTGTTGTGTTCTTTCCCCGTCAACATCACGAGATATTACACAACGCTAAAGAAGCGACGAAGGAACTATTTCATCTTTAACACATAGACACCTACTCAACATCATCCAACTGATCACGGAAATACTACACAGATTTATCACAGTGTAAAAATTTTCTACCTCAACCAAAACATTACATATCTACCATTTATCTACATAATTATTTACACTAAATTGTCCGTTTTAATAAATCAAATCAATAGTTAATTGACTGTAACATTGACTGTAACAAAGTCCTTACTGCATTTGTGAGCATAATTATTGTACTACTGAATTTATTATGTTTTACTACTTGTATAAGTTTGTAATTTTGTATGGGTCCGATGGACCAAAAATTAAGATGCATTACTATTGCAATTTTCGTAGTGAAACTATCGTAATCATAATGCCAGATGCTGTAGTATAGCTTGTAGCAGTAGGAGTGAGTCTGTTTAGATAATGTCATAAATTATCCACTTAACTTATATTATTATGTGTGTACCTTTGTAGCTCCTTGCATGTGCATTATGTTCGAATTACATATTGCTTTGCACTATGAAAACTAAGTTTCGTTCTGCACTAACCAAGTCGTTTAAACTCAAAGTGCACTTCCTTCCGTATAATTCATGTCATGTAAGTGTAATACATACATTTAGTAGCTCCGATAGGACGCTTAAGCGAAATAGAACTTTTTCTTTCTCTCGTTCTCAAGAGCTTTCCCTCCATACAACTTGACAAATACGACTCATTTGTCCATATTTCTTGGCGATATCCGCGCTACACTGTTCCTATTATTCTTATCTTTATTACACCGCTTGCTCCGACTTCCCCCTTTAACTTGTAACTACACACAATTCACCGTATAATATTAACTACATACGAAACGAAATTACAAACTCACCTACACATGTAACATGTCCTATAAAACCTCACTCTGGAATGTTTTTGTTTCACACACAGAAAATATACAACATGGTTATTTTAACAACGCACTTATTAGTAAGTTGGTTTATTTCGCAAAACTCGCGGGCAGGCACTGCTCAATTTCTGATTAAATTGATACTATAAGAATCAAATGTAGAAAAGGATCACCCTGTAACTGTAAAGTGTACCAGGGAACAATAAACCTTTGATACAACACAGGGTATTTCATTAAATACATGAATTTAATTCATTACTTAAAATACTCTCCTTTTAAAAAGTACAATTAAAATAGCAGTCCGCACCATTATCTGCAAATATTTAGAAATATTACTAATTCATATCGCGGAATTTTTTCGAACGACATCACATATAATATGTAAATAAAGAATAGCATGGTTATATTTTATGTTGCCTGAATTTAATAAATTGATATTATAACTAATTTTTTAGGGAATCGTTCTTTTTGTGGGGTATGAACAAAAATATTTGTCACTGAATAGATATATCTGTATATGCACTAATGCTATCTTTCAATAGGAACCCCTAGACCCAATGGGCGTGTATATGGGACGGTTTAAGCTTCACTATCATGAAGAATGATTGAGATTTCCCCCAAGACCCTTACGGTGAAAAAAGAGACACCCGAGGAAGCTGTCATGCATACGTACATACATTGGCAAAACTACATACCTACAAGATATTCAGGCAGAGCTCACTCACATCGTGCACTTATGGAGGTAACCCTTGAACCTACTCTATTATGAACACTTGAGATGAGATTTTGGATAGGTCCGTATCATCCTTGTGCGTGTCTCCCTTTAGCACATAAAATTATAATAATATGCATCTATGAATGCACGCATGTAGCTCTAACTGTAGACGATCGCTATGCATTACAAAATAAAATACATTCATAATACAATGGAATAGAGTTCAAATGCCTCCCTAGTAAATATGTAAGAAGAATGTTTGCCACAGTACAGCATGTATAATTTACAACTACAAAGTCAGTGAGCACTCCACGTTGTAAAAATGTTTAAAAAATAAGGATGCTTCTCGTCTGAGCTACTGTTTCCCTTTTCTCAAGTAATCATTTATATTCCACACAGAAGCTTCGAAACACAAACAGAGAGAGAATTTATCAAATAAAGCAAGTCTGGTAAAGAAAGAAAGAATGAGTGAGTACAATCAGCTTTTTATCACTCTAAATTGCTTGCTCACCATATCTTTGAAAAAGAAAAACAAATATACAAATAAAACGGTTGGTTAGCTCCTCCATAGTTCAATAATGGCTAATTTATTAGCGAGTCTCCCCTCTCTCTATATGCAAAACGTCACTCTCAACAAAGAAATGTCTATTTTCAGTCAGTAGGCATTCGGCATACATGAATTTACTAGTAAGTAACCGTCACAACTCACAACTCACTAAACAAAACATAACGGAAGGAAGGAAACATTTCATTTTCTTCTTTCCGCAGTTTCAAGCTATCCTACTCTATAAATCCACACAAGTGTATAGAATCACTTTATATAAAGTACGCCGAGTGTGTTGTTGGTGTGTTTACGTCAGTCAGCTTAAGAATTTATCATAGAGCATGAAATCCCCACTTTATCAAACTTTTCCATCCAATCCGTCTAATTAATTAAACATAATTCGACACTGAAAGACATCTCATGACTGCCGAGCTTAAATGTAAAAGACAGAACGGCTAGGAAATGGAAAGGAAGAAAACCTCAGAGAAGTTGCACTAAGTAAACCCAAAAGAAATAATGTTGCTAATGCAATGTTAACTCTTTTCATTTTATTTAGCAGAAGTTAGAGTGTTGGGTGAATCTGGGGTTGGCTAATATTCATAGTGGTTCTATTTATGTACTTACAATTAGTAAGTAGCTAGGGGAGAAAAATTCCCAGCTAACCAGAAGCCAAATCATCCCTTTATTCAAGTTTTTATTTTATTTCCCCAACCACCTTCCATGTGCCTTCCCAGTCATTATAGAAATGAGGGAGACAGGGAGAGAGAGAGGAGAGAGAGTGGCTAAACTTTGATTTTGTTCAGCGTGGGATCCTCTGAAAGAGTTCAGTCAGTTGATAGGAAATGAGACAGTAGACTCACAGAGCTATAGCATAGCCTAGTAAGTAAGTGGAATGAGTGAAAGGCTAAAGCTAAATCTCCAGTTAATTCAATTATAAATTATTCATCCATCCAGACATCAAAGAATTTTTATTATTTGTCCGTCTCACTTGGTTAGATCTCAAGTGGTTTGCTCTGTCTATCGTAATAGGAGCTAGAAATCTTGTACATATATGTATGTAGTTTTGCAAAAAGTCTGTCACAACTGTAGCGTGAACATTGAAACTAGCCTAAACTCGATAAAGTTGATAATTCTTGGATATGTGTAGGATATTGGTATCTGTTAAGAGTGTATGGTTATAGTATGAACACGTACAGTTAGATAACTGAATGGAAATGCATGAATGACTGAAGTGAGATTGAGACAGATATATACATATATTGTGCCTTACACATAATATTAGAGATTTAGCTAAAGCCAAGACATTTAACTAGAGAATCTATTTACTTTATATAAGTTCTTCTCTATGTGATATGCACATAGATATACTACACACAGTGTATGTATAAAGAGACGCTTTCTACTTTCACATGCATAGAAATCTAATGCAGATTGAGAATTGAGGGAAATAAAACGAAATCAAATTGGATTGGTGCTCATCCCTTCGAAATTCTATCAATTTGTATCTCTCCTCTCTGTTAACTTGCTTTGCTGCATAAAAACATCCTCTTTCGGCAACTGTCTGCTCAATCGCTGGTGTTTAAGGTAATAACGATAAGATCTGAAGATGGTGCATAGGAAAAAGCCTCGTGTTTTACTGAAATTCTTTCTTGCAATGCATAGAGAGTCTATGCTGCATGTTGCACCATATATCTACTTGTACTTGAATGGATCTAATGGATTACTGGACTTGAAATATCGACAATTGCCTAAATCCATCGTCCAAAACCAGAACAAGATTTCATGCACAGATGGAGAAAGTCGTGGCAAAGCAATTTCCAACTTCCCTATATATACGATATACGGAAATTTCCTACTATTAACACAATGTGGCACAAAATACAACATAAGGTATTAGTAAATAGAAGATAGGGAATCCGCCGCGTCGTAGATTAGTTGACGTAACATACTACAACAACCTTGAACAACTTTTATCATAATTTCAGTTAGTGTCAGATGGTAGTAAGAAGGATAGGCACTTCATTTATATTATCACATCAGTGATAAGAGCTCATGTTTTTTCATCCGACTCAGAATCAGAGAAAATGAATCTTTTCAATGAGAGCAGAGCAGATGAATCATTCAGTTTAATCGAGTCAGCAGAATTGAACAGAACGACTTATTTCTCTTGTCTGCTACGACCGAACTAGTTCTTCCCAACAATTACAACGTAATTTATAGTACCTACTTCTTAATAGGTAGCATTAACAGACGCTTATACTATTACATCGACAAGAATTGGACCAGCTCTGCAACTCTTTCATTGTACCCATCGACTTCATCTGCTTTTCAATCATCCCGTCATAATTATTTTCCCATCCTCCACATCCATCTTCATCTCCTAGTAGCATTAGTTCAGTTGACAGCATTCTACTTTTGTTCACTGTCATCCCACAAATTAGTGGAGCTTGTTAATAAGATTTGTGCTCTCATTGCAGCCCTTCAATTCCATCATCCTAGCTTTCATTTTAATTTTCCCACAGTGCACACAAAATCTCGAAAAGCTATACCTATTTAACAATGCATTTTTGAGCAGCATTTGTAAGCGCAATGAAATTATTACTTCTAACTGCATTGGACATTATATGATAATGCAGGTACCTAAACCAATATAGGAATAAATGCACTTGAAATGTGTTTCAATAATAGTATTGCATATTATGATACAAACGATAAATAATGTACCGTAAACTGCCTACGTATGCGTATCATTAGATTTGCAATTATGCAACGCAAAAACTGAATTTGCAAGTAAATTAGGAAAAATGAGAGACTGATTCACTTGCAATTCAGTGGTGGAAGTAAGGAGTGGTAAAAAGTAATAGAGATAAGTGCATGGAAGAGAAGAGGACATGAACAGAAGTACTCAAGTTGAAGGGAGTCAAGTAAAAGAGAAAACTTAGGAGAAACTTTCAAGTGTCTGTCATGACAAGGAAAGAAATATTATTAACGAAACGAGGAATCGTAGATTGAAGAGTACGGCAAAGTACGTACATACATCCATTTAGGAAAGGAACGTCCTGAGTTAAGAAGTACAGGCCATTATTCGTTTAGTTAGTATTGCTACTATTACGTGCTCTTTGTATATATAAGCAAGTGGATAGGTATGGCTGCGTACTAAAACAGAATGCGAAAGTGGGTAGTGATGAAAGGTCAAGTAACATGTCAATCTAGTGGAAAGAAACTTGACAAGATGAAAGGAGTCAGTAGAAGAATAGTAATATCTATAATTAAAAAGAAAAACCGAAGCGTAAAACTTATCTCCAAGTTGGATCGTTCCGGGGATTTCAAATAAAAGTGAAGTGGAATGGAGTCGGAGAGAGAGAGTTGGGAGAAATTAAATGAAGTTCCTCAGGAGAAAAGACAGGACAAGTGAATATTAGTTGTTTCTACGAGGGATGTGCTGTCTAGTAAGAAGAGAGAGGAATCGAACATGAGAGAGAAACTGCTTTCTCAACTAAATTATGGCAATTTCGCATTATAGGTAGGACAGGAGGGAAACTTAGGTAAAGTAGGTTTGTCAGTAAGTAAACGAAGAAAGTAGGAAGCACAGTGTACATTATTCATTAGAAAGCTTCTGTTTTTGATTATACTGATTACACTTTCTCCTGCCTACAACTTGAGAATAACTTTTATGAGTTTCGTAATAGGAGCACTACTGATAATAGTAGAGCTTGACTTGAATTAAATTGTCCGTTAAGTAAATGAAAATCTGACTAGCTGACCCAATCTACTTTTATATTCTGTGGATATTCTAATTACTACTTTGGCAAAGTAAGAATTCGTGTTTGCTTAGCGTTGAGAAAATGCTAAATCAAATATGAATTGAACAAGGAAGTAAGTAGGAAAACATATCCCTATCTCATAACTATTAGTTAATAGTTAGGCTTAAATCAAGAGAGTGTCTAGAAAAAGAGTACATTCTCCTACAGTTCGCTATTCTTGAGCGATTTTCTCAAGTGAAGCCTGACAGAGAATAATGATTGGGAAAATCAATAGTGTGCTCATTACCTTTTCCAACTGGGTAGCTATTATGAGATCCTAGGGAGTTAGTTGAGTATCTCTTATATAACTAAAAATAGCTACAGACATTTCTTGTAGTAAGTAATAATAAGAACCACATTATAGTTCAGCTCAGGTATATTGTAATTTCCCATGTAGCAGAAAATCTTGTAATTTTCCAAGAATAACGGAGAAAGTGGAAGTGAAAGCAAAGATTAACCAATCCAAAATCTGCGCTCGCAACCTAATGTCTTTGTAATACATAAGAGACTACAAAGAATAGTTTCTTGGAACAGGATATGATGATAGTATATTTTTTACTCGAGTATAAAGTGATAGAAAATAAGTTTCACTAAACTTCTCTGTAGATTATGTAAACTGTAGGGAAAGGGCATAAAGTTTTTTCGCCTGTGTTTTTCTCCCTACAAAGAGACAAAACAATGAGGAAGAAAAAAGGATTCAATATGCAAACAAGTGCCTTTAGTGTAAGATAAAGTAAGGCAATCCTCATGTTGTTATGCTCCAGTCAACTTGACTTTAAGTTGGCTTATTGGCCTCACTCAAGTCAACAGTAGACAAGAATAATTCTTTTGTGGAATGGAGAAGAGGGATGGAAGGGAAACCACAGTAGCAGTCAGAAAACCAAATAGAAAAGTTGACTTTTAGTTGTGGTGGGTATTTAGAGGAGATACTTAGGTAGAGTAAAGTAAAGCAAGTCAGGACATAAACCTTATGATGTGGTTGCCTTTTGTTGTATACAGAGGCTAACCTCATCCGCATGTTTTCATTATATTCCAAACTGCTATTTCCTCACAGCTTTCTCTTGTGTAGCAAGAGAGATTTCTTTTTAAGCTCCTCCAACAAAAGTTATTAGGGCAAAATTAAAATAGAGACGGAGACGAGGAGAATTTTAATGAAATGGAAATGAGCAAAGTGGGTCACAACTTGTTCATTCGAGAGGAAAATAAATCTTCGGGATTACACAAACTCTGCATGAAGCCAAGAATTAGCGTAATTACAGCCTAAAGGAAACCAAAGCACTTACACGAGAAATTATTTCCCAAAGACTACGACACTTTTCCCTTAGAACAAGAAACCAAAGAATAATGTGCATCCGATCAATAAATCTTACTAAGAGATTTGGCTCCAACTGAACCGAAACTCTTGACTATCTTCATATATACACTTATAATCATGACAGCTCCCAATCGCAAAAAGAACCAGCAGACTACTACCATGTTTAGTAAAAATGATTACAGAACAAGCTGAGTGTGCACATTATGGCTTAGTTAATGTGGGGAAACTACTTTCCTCTCAATTCTAAGAACAAGAAAGAAAGAAGAATCACACAGATGAAAAATGTGTCAATTAAGACGGAAGTGGGAATGAGAGCGAGGAGAAAATTTCATCTTGGATATATCAAATCTAAGTATATAGAAAAAGCAATAACTGAGTCAGCTAAAGACGTAGTAGAGACAAAAGTTGATTTGACTCCATAGAAAACGAACGGGTCTGAACAAGAACCACTTTTCCACACTAGAACAAAAATATCTTCTTTTTCTATCGTATAACATCTTTACGTTTATTTTGTTACAGACTTACACTTACTTTTACTGCATACGTAGAGCAATAGAAGAACAATTGTAAAGATTTTGCACGTAATTCGTGCTTGAGCAACCCTAAGAATTACAACAATACCATTTATCAGCTAATGGGAATGATACATAATACTCACTTATTATTGTGCCTATTGTCATCTTTTCTACATGTCCCTTTCATTCTTCCTTTACAACTAAAAGCCACAAATAGACATGGCAAAAACATCTTTTAGCAAATCATAGCCTCAGATACAAATCTACAAAGCTTTTTCAGAACTACACAAAATACCACGTCACAACAGATTCTCTATGAAGCATCAAATTGCATTTTTTATAAGTCCTGACAATGAAGAGGATTATTTTCCAAAATCCTTGTTATATACTTCTTACTTCGGTAAATATCAAATTAACTTTCCTCAGAGGAAAATGCATAAAAGTTCGAATTTCGATCACCCAATAAGTATACCCTAACGATTCAAATCAAGTTTTATAATAAAATAACCATTATTGAATTGAAAGTCATAAATTAATTACTACTGTAGGAGGATGCCATGGTTGATAGTATCTGAAGAAAGTAATAATTTCATCTTTTAGGAATTACAAATGAATAGAGGAAGCGATATTCTTATGAATTCTCTATGCCTGTCCTTATGTTATTGTTATAAGAAGACAATCTTTACATAGGACAGAAGACTGTGAGAATCGTAATGAAAGGCTCACTCAAACAAAACCAGCTACGACAGAGAGAAGAGAAAATAGTGATGTCTTCATTTTCTTCGTCCCTCCTTTCTCTCATTGTGAGAGTTGAATTATGAATATTCTGGCTTGTCAGTGTTTATGCATATCTTTAGATGTCACTTGTCCTTTAGTCTCCACAATAAAGAAACAAGACAACTCAATAGGATAGTAAGATTGAAGTTCGCCAAGGAGAAAGTAATCAGTAGAAGAAAATAATGGAAAGTTTTGATTTGTTTCCTAGGACAGTAGTAGTGTTAGAGAAGAGATAACTCGGAGACAGAAATGACATTTTCCATTTGTGCAAGCAAAATAGTCACAGCATAATAGAATGCAGACGAAGCTTTTGTTACTATTGATTAAGAAGAATGAAATGGAATTGCTTCCCCGTGAGAACATTTGTGCACTGACTTGTAAACTTGCGCGGTGGTAGGATTTCAAACAAACTAACATTGATATAGACATAGCTGATAGTTTGATAGTTGTTCTAGGGAATATACTAGTATGTCAAAATGTAATAAACGAAATTCTTATTATACGTTTTGCATTATGCACAAAGGTCTTTGACAATAATGACTTCCATTTATCTCACATTTTTAACCTATTGATCATTGTAAGTACCACAAGTGGGGACTAACTGCCATTGTTGAGCAATTTACATTTTTGATAAGGGAATTTATGCCATAGAATTCTGTGGCTACTAATGAAAATGAGTTTTAACATTAAGATAAAGATCTTGATGATGCCGACGAACTTGAGGTAAGAAGGAACAGAGTGTATTGAATGTTGGCTGCATTACACAAATCCAGTGCCAAATCTTTTGCTTTCTTGCACGTAATTACAGAAAGGACTGTAAAAAAGACGTATATCAAACTCTTATTTATACGACACATTATTATTCCTATGTTTATTATTATGGCTCTGTCTACTTTAGCATTAAATAACGACATGTACGTATACTTAGACACCTTACATTATTACTACAGAAAACCATTATAATACGCTATGCATTTATTTATGTATATACCTATATGTTGTACAGTTGTAACTACTATATATGTATGCTTTATTATTGTATTATAGTGAGAAATTGATGTGAAAGCTGACCAGGCTAACACGATAAAATAAATTATCCTAATATTAATGGCATGCAGAGTTTCATAATGTGTCCTGTCATAAGTAAACTGTCGTAAACTAGCTAACAAGAAAGATTAGGGAGATGGGTTGAGGTCTTTTGCTTTCTGTCCGAGTATATTCATATAATATAACTGTAAAGAAGGGAAGGATAATGGTAAGTAGTATGTTATTGATTAGATTTTGACTGAATTGGACTTTTGAGGAATTTAAGGAAGGGACTGGACAAGACATGACAGAGGAGTAGCACATGACAGGACGTTCACTTGAAAAAGGGTGAGCAAATGTGTTTAAATATGAGCCAGGAACATATGTAGACAAGAAGAATGGTGAGTTCATGTAAGGAGTCCATTAGAGAAAAAGTGATGAGGTCTATTTTGTTCCAACATACATTTCCACCAGTAGTAGTAGTATGTAGTTAGCGACTCGCTATACATTTCTACTCACATGAATCTCAGACTGAACACGCAAACACTACTCAGCTCAAGTTAAGGTAAAAGCAACCTATTTTCCTAAACTCAACTCACAATCAGCTTACGTGTCGAAAAATGGGAATATAATAGATGACCCTAAACGCCACTACCACACAAGACTCTAACCCGGACAACTGTTCCTACCAAGTGAAATATCTTTACACATAAGCAAAGTTCACTTTACACTATTGCATATACGAACTCCACCAGTCCACCACTCTCTGCCTCAATCTTCACTCTACTATTTTCTTTACTATACATACTAGTAGGAAAATATTTTCTACGAAACAGAATAGAGTATACATATTTATGGGGTAGCTACTATTTGTACTTATACTATGAATGGTTGTACTCGTACCTGCTTATTACAATGTACACTGCACAAAATTTGAACATCATGCGAATCCTTTCCAAATAAGTGCACACGACCAGACGCTTTGTGCAATCCAATATTGTGTTTACTAAATCAAATTCATGTTGGCCACTAGGAATTATATTTTTAGCCATTCCCTTCGAATATCAAGTAAAGTAAATGGATACAGATATTATATTTATGCACACCTTTTGTTTCTACATAAACATTAGCAACACGCTTTTCCCTCCCATAGTAGCCATATAATGTGTCGAGCAATATGTACTAGAGCACAAATGGAAATTCAGAAATGAATAATATGCAAGGAAAACCTCCTGACATGAAATAAAACACTACCTCCACATATTTTTTGCAATCTATTGATAGGAGAAATGAGAAAGCATGCTATTTAGTAAACGATGTGGACTGCGAGAAATGCGATACAATTATGCATTATCTTTATTATGTGTTTTACAGTTGGTCATTTCTTAAGAATTTTCATTTGTAGATAAAATGAAATGGTTATGTTTACTTAAGAAATGATAATACGCTGATAATATTTTCATTCCTGCCAACTAACTAACTGGCTACTGCTAAACATTGCAAACATTCAGCTTCAGTATGGAAATAGTTTCATTAGCAGTCTTTCTATGCTGAACAACAAACATGCAAAAGGTGGACTCACAATTTCCTTTACGAATACTATAAACAGGTCTGCCACTGCAAAATAAATCATCCGTTTTCTATACGTCCAATTATTAGGCACGATTCCAATCCTGTTGCGTTCTTATATATCTAAACTACTACATATACATACATGTACTTCGACGATAAAGACTCTTTGGGTGGCTCTGTCAACACTAAACTAAATTAAACTTTTAACCCCGTTAGCAAAACCACTTAAAGGTAACTGCTCTCAAGTAGCTACTTCTTCCTCCTTTGTTTCTATTTATTACTTTATGGCAGTTTATGACTGAACAATGTAAACTTATTGTTGTGCAAAATTGAAATTAAGATTAAGATAATATTATGTTGTCCTACAGTATATAGCGACATTTGACGTGAAGTATTACAGAATCGCCAGCAACATTACTATATTTAACTTACAATGTCGTACAAAAGTGCTCACTGCGTAATTCAATTGCTTTTATTGCCACCATAGTTGTCACACAATGTCTCATTTCTACACATATAAAACGACTTCGTCGGAAAATCAATACATTTTTGCACACGCTAACAACAAATCAAGGAAATCAGTGTCTTCTATCTAATGTACCATTTCAGGACTCTGACTCTAGGTACCTTAGGTATGATTACAGAAGCAAACAAACCATTATAAATACAATGCATGGAGTATCGTTCTGCATTACATTTTTCCAGAGGATCTTTTTTCCATTTTATCTGTTTACTAAATAAAGTGTATAATACTGTAATATTTATAAAATATGAACGACTCCAAGTTTCAATTCTTTCATGAGTTATAAAACCACGAAAGCAGTAATTCTAATTTACTCATTAATAAAATCCTATATTACGAGTTAATAAAATTAACTAAGGGCAGACAGAATTAGGCTACACTCACAAAGGTAACAAGACTTTTGTTATCAAAGTTTTATGACATACGAAACAATTTCTTATCCCACCATAATTTGTAACACACTAAATATCGTAATAAACTTCCCAACAACAACGGAAAAAGCACAATAGCTCAAAAGAAATTTCTCTTATGAGACAGTGGCAATTTTGTGTCGAATGTCGAGGTGTATTATGCTATACGTAACAAAGAGGTTTTGGGACAATAACAAAACAGTATAAATTCCAAATAACTACAGTAAAGATACAACAGCTTTATTTGACAAGCATATGTCAGTGGAAGTGCAACAATAGTATGTCAAACCTTAATAAGCAAGTAAATGTAATTTACAATACATAACATCATTACGATTTATTTGACTACGCCTTCGAGTAATTTGTGACAGCTAATTGAAGGCTTTTTCAATTTTCAACGCCTGAATCATGATTCATCATTAAAAGAGATAGCAGTCAGTTTCAGAAGTAAGTTTATACTGTAAAATCAAGTTAGAGCACATAATAACTTTATGGACAACATGCGGAGTTATTAGCTATTTGTTGTAATAAAGCCTGGAGCGAAAATGGGGGAAACCATTATTAAAATCACAAACCATATTTATTATCACGCATGTTGCTAGTTTGTAGCGGAAATAAGTCAATTTGACTACATAATGACTTCACTTGGATTTTTTTTGTAAAAATATGATCGGTTATGCAAGAGTTGGATGCATACGAATTTACAACGCATAGAATCAAGTTGAGTCTCAGTTTGCATTCGAACATTGCTATATTATAATAGTAAAGTGAAAATTCAAATGCTATTTCTAATATCCCTAAATCTGCTGTTGTGGAAGCAATTTTTTCATTCCCCAACTTCTGGTAGAAAGTGAAATAATTCCGGGAGAGAAAAGCGTAAAAGTAAATGAGTTTTAAATAAAGGTGACGAGGAAAATAGTAAAGACGTAAAGAGGCATTCGAAGAAAGAGAGAGAGAGGCAGTGAATGGCGGAGGCTTCAGGAGCAGGCAGCGAGATTTTATCGTGATTAAAAACGAGAATCGGAATTAAATTTCCCCTTCATTCGGCTCGAGGTAATTTTCGTTCCTGATATTTTCCATTTCCGCGGGTGTCAGGAAATCACAATAAATGTCTCATAGATTGGCCAATATTTTACCCGGAATGATGACCACCTATAAAACCTTTTTTCTCCAACTGCGTTTTATGAGCCTTTCCATACACTGTGTCACTTGAGCATATAGTCCTTATAAGTACATTTTCTCTTTATAGTTT
>JABASI010002404.1:0-19885 GCA_019776505.1 Tomocerus nigrus
CATCATCTCTGTCTTTGTCATCATCATCACGTAGTTAAACTAATAGTTCATTCAAACAGACAACCTAAATCTCTCCCCTTCCCCAACAATCTGTCTTCTTACTTTTCAAACTTTTTTGTCACTATTTTTACTTTGTCCAATACTCATCTCTCTAACATCAAATAGATCACGGATAGTCTTGTCATGCCATGTAGTATGTGATGAAAGTGTTTAGAAGTAGAAAATCCCTAATTGCGGAGAAACTATAAGTTGGAAATAGAAGATTATCTATCCAGTTCGTAAAAAATTATCGTTCCTTAGAAATCAACTAAATTGTTCCAAGAAAAACATAATACGTTACAGATATGTACTATGTGTCTACTTATATTTTTATCTTTCCAAGTATGGAAGAATGTAAGATACAGCTACGTATGTACTACATTTAAATGTTATGGGTTTATATTTGTAGGCTAATGATTTCCTTTTTCCACCATAAATCAGCTTATCTAGCCATGCAAAGTGAATGAAGTTAGTAGTGAAGTAAAGTTACCTAAAGTGAACATTGAGGACCCCTACGGTGACGCAGATAGATAATGTAACAAGGATCATGGTGAAGAGAAGATACTTTCCAAGAAGAGGGACAGCGAGGGAAGTCGGCGGGATGATTTCCGCCAGCAAGAGGAAGAACACAGTAAGTGAGAGAAGAATGGAAATACAAAGAGTGACTTTTTCTCCAGAATCTGACGGAAGGTAGAAGACCAACACAGTGAGAAAAGAAATGCCAACACAAGGGATGATTAAGTTCACCGTATAAAACAGAGTCTTCCGTCTCATCGTCAAATTGAACGTTATATCTGCAAGTAAAAAAGTCAGCGTTTTCAAAATCAAAAGTAGATAGGTACTTACGAACCTAAAAATCATTTTCCGCTTTTAAATGTTATTAATTACTACCGATATGGCTGCTTACTTATTGATATATTTGAGTTGGAAACGGGAATAGGAATTTCTTATTAAAGCAATGTAACTTTTTTATTTTTACAACGAATTACAATTTATGTGTGTCTCCAACTCTCCGTGTGAAAGCGTGTAAGTAGCGAATATGAGTGTGTAAGCGACAGGAAATGCACTCAAGAAGAAATCAACATCAAGAAGCATTTTGCTGTCCGAATAACTCAATCGTAAATTATTTCACTTGAAATTATTATCCATAAAATTTCCATTGGATTGTGAAGGTTTTGAGTGTAAAGGGCGACTGCAAATGACTGTTACTGCCTTGCATCCATTATTCACCCATCGTAAAAGTAACAAATAGCAAAATTACTTCGCTGTTCCTTTTATGGTGCATTTTTCTGCTTTCGCACTCTACGCTACTAGCAACTGTTTAGACTTGTTAGTAGTAGATACTTATCTTGGCGATGTTGCTTATACATTCTATAAGTGATCTGAGTTTTTACTACGTAGCCCGTCTACAACGAGGGTAATTTGTCCACTATCTACATTAAGGAGTATCCACAGGAACATTTTAGATGTAGTTAATTTGCCAGTGGTGACTGGTGATATTCCGCCAAATGCTGGTTTTAAGTGCGGGTATCTACTAACTGTAGTCATACAAAACTGTGAACTGCTTATTTATTGCCAGTTAAATCGTAAACAAAGTATTTACATCCTCAGATTAGAGCATAAGTAGAAAAATTGTGCGACACATTAAACAAACACGGCTGCGACTTTCGACTTATCTGTGATGACGAATCTAAATCAATTCTTAAAATTATATAATCTCCAAACTACTTATATTATCCATTTATTTTAAACATATTATGAACTTCATCCTAAAACTTAAGGAGGACTTAAGTACCTTAAGTCAATTCCCTCCTCGGGACCATCAAATCCTCTTTCTCGTATGATGAAGAGCCTAAGATCCTAATCGAGGAATATTTACATAAAATTAATATCGAATCTTGAGTAGCCCTCAGATTTTAAGACGAGGTTCATAATAATAAAATATGGCCATAAACAACAACCTAATGAATATCCATGTAACAATTTTAACCGGTCTTATTAGTTATTTAATTCTGGGCTTTTAAGTACCTACCAATAATAAAATGCTTACATAATATTTATAAATTAAAAGCAAATCGATTGTAATAATTTTGTCCACAAGAATATAGTTTCCCTATGTTCAAGATAACAATTTTAACGCTATAGAACGTAAACTGATTAGTGTGAAATGGAAAAGAGGCGATGTGAATATCTTATAATAGCAAGTGCCTAAGATGGTGTAGCAATGGGCTCTTATGCAATTTGGCAAAAGTAATCGTATTTACAGTCATCGCCCTGTTATAAATATACGAAGGATATGAATGAGCTCTCTGATATTATTATAAACATGTATGAATGAGCGTAGGACAAATTCGAGACTCATGCACATAGAGCAAGGGAGAAAGGAGAAAGGAAAAAAGCAGGATACTTTTATATTTCATAAATACTTAGGCTGAAAATGTATAGTGGAATTTTGTGCTAACTGAAGAGAGAACAAGAGTAAAATGTGTCATGTGCTGTGTATAGGAGAAAGGAAAAGGAAAGCACGAATGGGCAAATCTTGAGTGTCTGTGCCAAGAAGAGATGAGAAATATTTTTGATATGTGAAAGGATACGACCCTATAAATCAAACTATTTCCTTCTTTCATTGCATTGCTCTTATCAGTTTATTCTTTTGCCTGTCTCCTTACAGCACTTCCCCTCTGTATCTACACTTCTTCTCTGGTTATTAATATAAAAACTTTCTCTGCCCCACTCTTTTAGCATATACATTATCTTCTTCTTCTTTTATTGCCCTTTAAAAAATTAATACACTAGGCAATTAAAGTTACTAATTAGTTTAGAAAATATAAATGAAACGTTAACTTCAATTGCGAATGAGTTGCCAAGTTCTAAGTGGCAATTCATATTATCATTACTTAATTTATGATTATCTTGGCTAATGGTAGTACACAAAATATATTTCCAATTACGTTTATTGCAGTTACTACATATTTAGTAAGCGTATATGATGCAGTTAATTACCACACTTAGATGCTCGCCTCTAACATCCAATTTAAGAGAACATCTAAAATATTTATCTACTCAAGCATGTCCAATTTTATGTAGATGTTATAACCAGTGACCTTGTAGTGAAGTTAGTTTGCCAAGACAGTAAAAGTGTACGAGGACACACATAAACATGTATGAAATGAACGAAGGAATATAAGCAAGAATGCATTGCGTCGAAACACATCCGCCAACCAATTGAATTATTATGAACACTTGTCTTGATAATACAGGAAAACTTTGTAAATTGCATTTCTTCCTCTCATATATCTCCATGAAATGGAAAAAGTAATGAAAATACGTAAACAAATTGCAATAAAAAATTCCTCCGATAATTGAACAAGATACGAGGGGAAAATAAAAAGTCAAAAGTTATGCTTCATGCAATAAGAGCAGATAAAGTTTCGAACATCTAAGGAAATGACAAGGAAGTCTACAAAGATCCATGTCAAATTTTAGGGGCACATACTGAGCTAACTAGATTACTTTGATGTTTTCTTCCCTTTTCTGCCTATTTGTTTGCAGAGGAAAATATCTAATTCCAATAAAAACAGGATGCAAAGTCAGATTCATCAATTTGCATTCTCCTTGGAAAAAAGTAAATCAAACAGGAAGGATTCATTCAAATAAAATGCAATAAATACGGAAATTCAAAAAATAGCTTCCTGTTCATGTTCTAACTTGTTTTTCTCAAAATTGTGGTCGGCAGAATGAGTAGGAAAACGTGTCGAGCTAAATGTGCGTCTGTAGCTTTCTTTACCTAGCTATCACCACGGTGCTCGTCTTGAAGAGAGTAATATGTGAATTTGTGCAATTGTGAGTGTAGTGTAGTGTCGGAAATGAAGGATGGTTGTTAGATGGGGGAAGGCACGTACTGTTAGCCTCCATCCATCAATGTTCCCCATTCACCATCAACCAACTAAATGAAACGAAATGAATGAGATGAGATTTCGACGAAATCCTTGTCATCGTCTCTCCACCGACATGAGTGTGGCCTTCCTGCGCTCTTCTTACATTTTGCACGATTTTTCGTAAGAGATATTCATTAATGGCTTTCCTTTCAACTTCCTCATTCCTTCCTCGTCTTTCTTATTTGATTTATTCTGACTGATTCTCCGTATTTATCTTTCACGACAACTAATCTCGCTTTCACAGTTAGCCAATTTTCTTTCCCTTTAAAAATCTCATAAATTGTATAATCAATTCTAAGAATGAGTCTCAGTTTCTATTTGCTCTTCACTGTTCTTGTATTCTCCTTTGAATGATAACACAATTAGTTGTTTAGCATCAAGTAAAACACATCTATTATTAAATACATCAGCAATTCCAACTTTGCATCTTATTTACATCTGTTTTTTTATCTTTGTGTAAACGACATTCATAATAATAATATAAGGCCAAGTTTGGTATATGCATCGCATATCTAGTCTTGGTGCGTGTTTCGGGGTGAGTTGAGTATAATTAAATACATTTTCCTTTAACCGCACAATAAAAGGGAACTATAGGCTTCTTTATGGTACACTATATTAATATACGGCAGAAATGAAAAGAAGGAATTCGATCTTGAGTTGACAAAGAAGGTGGAACGCGGAGAGATTATTTTCAAAGATTGAAAGGTAAAGGTGGGAATTTCCTTGTCATTTTCATTTGCATGTTAGGAATTTTTGTGAAGGTGAATGTTCGCTGCCAGTATAAATACTGTTTGATTCTATCTGAATTGTGGTGTATGAAAGTGTGTTTGGATTGAAAGGAGGGAGATATACATAATAGGGTAGAAAAGGATAATAGAGATTTTTTTGATCTTCCCTGCTTTTCTTATTATGTTTGTATTGTAGTTTCCCTTTGACATGGCTTCTGATTTGTCTTGACAGACTTCATACTTTATACATTTTCTATTATTGGACTGTCTCAAAGGCTCAGTCTGTATTTGACATTGGCATAATGCCTCTTATTAACACTTGAATGTTTACATGTAAATCCCAATATTAAACTGGCTTCAACTTGAGAAAAAATAGAAGAGCCCTACGTGACTTTTCCATCAACAAAGCGAAAAGGGCAGAGGGTAATGGAAAAGTGTCTGTGCATTTCACGATGCAACTTAAAATTGGCTGACTGACACTTTCTCTTTTCTCAATGGGAAGCTTTTCAATTTTCTCGGATTTTATTAGTTTTTTGAGATGGTAATCTCTATAGTTAAGGTGAAGTCGGCTAAAAAAATGTTATTATAAGTTGGCAGACGATGAAAAGATTAAAGATAGAGCGGACACCTTAATACAAATCAAAAATGTGGATCTTTTGACCCATAGATATAGACAAACCCATTATTATAGCTATATACAGATGAACATTATGGAGGCTTCTCCATTTGTAATTTACCTGGGTAAGGTTCGTAGCAACAGGGATAATACTCTTCATTTCTCCTCGCCGGCACTTCTAAAATATCCCATTCAACAGACAAATAGAACTCTTTGAGGTCGATCCCAATCGGCACCAAATTACTTCCCGTGGTCTGCTCCATATGTTGTAAATCAACCTGCACGCAATAACAAATCCACGGTATAGCCAAACTATATTCTTTTAACTATAAAACACTTCCACTAACAATATATATATAGAGATTACATTAGCAGATAATAAATATATACATACTACTACATAGCACAATACATTACGTGTTGGTTTTACTTTCTCACATTCATTCCCTTTCATTCAGAATTCAGACATCGCATCAGAAATAACAGACGGAACATGAACAACAAGAACCAAATGTCTTCATTTTCTAGTGACACGATTTCCTATGAACATAATATCCTATACTCTTTCTTTACCTTACCTTTCCGAGTGATACAATTTCATTTCTATAGCTAACTTTATAATATCCTTTCAGTTTCATCGCCTCCAGCTCTTAAATATAGCACAGCAAAACAAATGAAGATTTATATGGCAAACTATATTTACCGCACACATAATAATATAGAGTGCTCATAGCTACTCAGACCTTTTTCTCGATAGAAATGTTAATATTAGCTTGTCTATCTTCTATTCTCAGTTTTTGGTTTGGCCCCCACTCCAAATGCCTTGCTTTTCGCTATACGCAATCTTTTTGGGGCTTCGTGAGTCTGAGATATTAGCTTGGCGTCAGGGAAGAGAGGAATGAAACTCATGTCATGTCTTTATTTGGAATAGAATCAATCGAATCTGGTTTCTTTCATCATTTCGCTGCAATGGGAAGAGTTGCACCTGCACCCGATCTTAAGATAACAGCTTCTTATACCCTTACTTTTTACAACAATCAGTTTACTACATTAACTTATCCATCATCTTGATCCATTCAATATTTTACAAACATTAAGGGGCTTAACCTTTTATTTCTACCATCCTCCTGTCTAAACACTAATGCCATTTTACTTCAATGAGAATCTATCTACACCCCATTAGTTATCCTTCTTAAATACTTTTGTGCTTATCAAATTAACAATTGCTTAATGTTAATGTCTCAATTATTCCCAAAACGTGTATTTCATATGAAAATTGCCAACTATATAAGCTCCAATGTTTTATTAATTGCACCTAAGACGATGAAAGTAGACACGCTATTCTTCCGGATATGAACAACTAATTATTATTTGTAGACAAATAACTATGTGAAAGAGATAACGTTAAAGAGCGCTTGAATAGCAACTATATAATAACAAATATAAAAATACACCAAATCAGCAGGCCAATCAATTCTATCCTTCAAAAAATATGGCCTCTCTCTACCTCTATCCTATATTGATCATAATCCGTAACTCTGTTAAAGTTAAAAGTTAAATTTTTGTTCAATAAAAACAGAAACTCCTTGTAACAGGATTTTACTAACTCGACATACACTGAAAGACGACCTGAAAGTAATGTTGTACATGAATGCCTATCTATGCATGTAAATTGTATTAATTGAATTCTGGTTTGATACACACTGTCAACGACGAACCTAATTACAATTTTACAATGGCATTATTTATGCCTTGCAGCCATATTATACTTTAGGGTTGTAATCCATCAAATGTACTGACTGAATTATTTATAAAAAAATCGACTATTTAAAATGCTAAATTATGCATTTTTTTTGCAAAATAATGCACATTAGGTCCCGCATAACAGACGGCCGACATCAACCAACTATAACATTTGACTGACTGAATAGAAACGAAAAATGTTGATTTCCACAGCAAAAGTATGCATGATAATCAATGATTCTTTTAAGAAAATTACTAATTAAGGACTAGAAAATTAAGTACATCAGTTTCATAACACAGTCAGTGGATATTTAAAACGTAATCAAACAATCTCTGACTATTCCTGTTAAAAAGGCTTCAGTTTTAGATCCAGTGCAAATCCAAATATGTAAAACATATTAATCACATTGAACAATAATTATATCCTCATAATCAGTTTAGTCACCTCAGCTTGCACACAATGTGCTCCTTGGCCACTTACTACATATTGAATGAGTTAAAAAGGTATCCTACTCATCATTAAAAGAAAATTACGTTGGACCTTCTCTGTATTATAATTATATCTTCTTTGTAAACACACATTTAAAAATTATAAAAAGCTAAGCAGTACATTTGCAAAGTCATTCATTCATACATAGTTGTAAAATTTGCGATATTACAAAATTTCGAATCAGTGCGTTTAATGATTATGATGGTTAACATGAAAGATAAGATGATTATAATAACAGTAGAAAATAGAGCAATAGGTTGTATTTGTTTTATACTTGAAAGCCATCATATGTCCAAGAACCAAACTTCATGGCACAACTCTGCTCATCAAAAGGGAACCACTCTACATTTATTTCACACGAGGATTTATAAATGGCCGGGGGTTTCCATACTATGTTTCCATCATAGTGAAGTGTCGCTTTAGTCATCAGTGTCACTTCGTAATTTCCGTCCGCACTACATAAAAACATTGTAATTAGTCAGAAATTAACTTATAGACCATAATTATCAAACGATTAATTTCATTAATCTAATCTAAACGTTACAACTCATAAAATGACATCATCCGCATCTCATCATTTTCTAATAAAAAATATCTTTGCTTAGGTTTTTTAGTCTTCAAGTAAAAATTAAATTTGAATCATTAAAGAAAATGGGCAATATCAATTTCACATTATTTTTATTTGGAAAAATGATTGCTTCAATTCCATTAGTAGCAAGATTTGTATAATCATTTATAGATTTGTCCATTTAATTTTACACATGTGAGATGATTTAATTAGGAAAGGTAGCTTTTAATGAGCAACATAGAAATAGAAATAAACAGTTAACATAAGAGCGAGAGAGAAGCTATTGGAAGGAGAAATGTTTTAAATGAGTCGGAGATAGAATTAGGGTGGAAATAATGCGGAATGTAGATAAATATGAATGGAGAGAATGGAGTCAGTCATTTCACTTAACCTCGTCAAGTTACTATTAATATATTCGGGAATTATGTATGTATAAGAGAATGGTATAGATAATGAATGTTTGTGTGTACTTGTTATACAAAACGATGTCTGGAAGCCAAATGTGTTCTGATGGTACATAAAGTTGCTCCACACCTCCGTACTCCTCCGGATCCCACAGTAATTTGTAATCCTTCCATTTCTGCACCAAATTATCATACATTTCATTAATACTTGTTTTCCCTGTGCACAGGTAGGTAGTAAACTACATTTTACATCCCTCCAGCCCAACTATGAACAAAGCCTTATCTCTATAGCCATTCAATTCCATATCCTTTTCTGACTATTCTATATACAAATTCCCTATTCATTTCCAGCTCGATTCACTTTCATTATTAACGAAACGACTCTTGCCTCCTCTTCCTCATTCTGCCTACTTATTACTATGGACCTTTCACGGGACTCATCAGTACGTTTGCCACATTGAGACTATATCCTTAAGTATCCTACCACGCAGACCACAGTTACATTATAAATGCTACTTGGTTATTCCAACTCATTTGATGCCTGCACTCAACTCTCTTTCTTCATTATTTGCATCTCATCTCATCTAAAACTGAGTCAAGAACATTTGTCTTTCGCATCTAACCAGATGCTCAGTGCACACTTTACTTTAGTCATCATAGCCTCATCTCTGAGAATTTATATTACGTACTATTACCTCCGACTTCCTTATACATTCCCTTTTCCATTATATATCTACTTTTTCCTGACAAACGGAGAAACCTTCTGCCTTCACAGAAAAACAAAAGTTGCTTACTCATCCAATATTTTCACAGTCTTCCTCTTCATAAATATACGGCACTGGCTTTAGCACTCACATTTGCCCCTTAAATAAACTTTTAGTTGCTTTTAGCAGTTTTATAACTACAAATGGAAAACATCTGTCATTAGCTGTCTTTTCAAGGCTACAGGTCCGTCTACCAACAAGTTTCATTTATTCTATACGTTTCTTGCCATTGCATACGCAATAAATATTTATTTGGAAAACTGCAAATAGTATTCGTGTTAAATAATTTTTATGATAATGCCTCAAATAAATTATTCATGCTTTAATTTACACTAATTTGTACACAGATGCTACGAGAAATGCATTTGTCCAGTAATGACAATCAAACTAACGCAACGGCCGTAACACGTTATCTTTCATCTGTAAAAGTAAAAGCTTAAAAATAATACCTATATAATAATAATTCAATTGGAAAGGTTAATTGAGAGTTGTGATAAGTATAATGAATTAGAGTCAATTAGTTCTATTCATTAAAGAAAACCATTAGTTAACAATTTAGTGGGTATTTTTTCCTTTTGCGTTAATAAATTGCGCTGAGCTTTTGTTAGTCTACGAAGGGAATGGAAGTACAATGAAACAATCAGAAAGAAAGTGCATAATGTATAAGAGGAAGTTTGTGAAGATCAGTTGGTGCAGAGGTTAAATGGCTAAATGGCTGTTTTTGTACACGCAGAGCTGTATTATGAAAGTTGGAAGTTGTTCGTTCAACATTTATCTCTGTCACTCGGATTCAGCATTAATCTTAGTCTCTCTGTCTGTCTGGAAGCATGAACCTTCTACACCTTTATCAATTGATCTCAAACCTAAGAACTACAGTGGTGTAGCTGCTGGTATCTATATGAAAGTAGAAAGTAGAGCCAATGTCTTATCTACATATTAGGCTAGCAACATAAATGCTTCACTTTATAAAAGGATTCTTCTCAGGATGAAACTCCTTTTCCATTCTTTACTGCTTAAAACAGACAAAAATTTTCTGCTGATTGACTTGATGCTTTGTCTCTAGTCACTCTATATAGTACACCTCCATTGAATATCTGACGGAAGGTATATTTATGGGGAGATTGAGTGAACGTCGGGTTGACTACATTAGATAAGTTGCATACATCCTTTTCCATTGTATATCTGCTTCCCTTCACATCTTTGCAAAAGCCAATTCAATCCCATCAAATCCAACATTGAATCTCGCGACGGATAACAATAACAATCCCTTCGTTTAGCCTTTGCCTTTTTCTCTTCTTCAGCCTAAGCTAGAAAACCACGTGAGAATTCTTTTTTGCACTCCAACAAACTTTTACCCTCCTCTTCCTTTCCCCCAACTCTGACGATCTTTACAGAGAAAGTTACATTTTCTACAAATGCAAATACATGGTACGAGATTTAAAGAAAGTACATGTAGAAATAGTGTAAGATATTTATTATGGAGTTTACGTTTATTTACGTAGTTTACGTATATTTACGTCATTTACGTGAAGATCTTATTTTATATAGGTCAGGTGTGTCGTGTTTAGAAATACATAAGTGGTATTGTATGTGTAGATAAATATCTACACTACATACAGTTGGCTGTGCATTATCTATAGAAAATCCTGTTATTCGCAAGAGAAATCTTTTTTATATCCCGTTAAGTTAACATTTTTTCACTATTTGTCTTAAAATTCATCCATTCATCCACCACTTTAGCTACTAGTGCCGAAAATATTTAAAAGCTAACCTAAGTGGGGAAAAAAGGTTAAACTGTAACAATTAATGCAAATAATTTTAGAAGGGTCTAATTTAACGATTCGAAAGAGTGGCGCGATAATAATCGATATTTTTTCAACTATTAGGTCTGGGGAATTGTAATAGCATCATCAATAAGTGATGCATCATTTTCTCATTTCCATTCTGGTAATACATTCTTGGTCGAGTTCTTCCCTTTTAACTTCTGTCAATTCTTGCAATGTTTATTTGTATTAGTTAAGAGTCTTTGGGAGTTTGGGGACTGCTGCCTTTTTCTTCTTCAAGTCCTGCAGCTCTTCATCAACCATTTCTTGAAAACGTTTCAATTTGAGTAATACCTAACCTTCTTTCGAGTATCTATTTAATGTCCCTTGTGAGTTCCCATTCACATTCCCCATACGATTCCTGCTGGTGATGAAAACGCATGAGAGTTGAAAAACAGTTTTGCTCTGTACCGTACCTAACTAATCAACGGACTATTCAAATCTATGTCAACTGTAAAAAGTACAAGCCTCGATAAGGTTGCTACTCTCATCTCATACGGCTGTTGTAGAATTTATTTAACATTTCCGAGACTTCATCCGATCTTACCTGCTCCACCCAAACGTTTGTCGTCATTATTTGATTCTTTAGATTCTGAAAACAACACAAAATGTTATTATTCGATGCTATTCTTATATACTTTGTAAATAAATATTTTGGTAGGATATACAATGTAGATTTGTCATATACAGGCGAAGCGGGTTATTATCACATGTACAAAGGCATAATACTAATTATTTAGTTTTGTACAGCAGGAATCTTGGGGGGGGGGGGGGCTTGTTTTCCTGTGAGTAATTTTTAATCCTAGGATAATGATTCACTGTAAGTTATTCCGCGTTGTGTATTGGCTTAATTATTATAGGTAAATACATTTTTATAAGCATTTTTATTTACACTTAATTCAATTTAATTGTTAATTAAATTCTTCCTTGCTACTTACAATCGTAATTACTACGAAATAAAATGAAAACAAAATTGGTTGAAAGGAGGTCAATATTCAGTTTCAAAATTCATAGCATTTTTCCAACGAATTGAATAATAATTGTATCATGCGCAGGTTTACTAACTCTGCCATTAAATATCCAGAGAGTGAAAGTAGAAAATTCCAATCAGTTCTAAGCTGATTATTATATGGGCTAAGTATTTGGAGTTTAGTGATGAGGAGGGCAGGAGGGAGGCGAATGTTCAAAGGAAAGTGATAAAGAAGAGAAAACAAAGAGGGAAAGGTAAGTAAATGTCGTGCCGTAAAGTAAAAGAGGAGTATTAAAAAGGAATAGCATCCATACTGAAGAGATAGAATTACTGCTGAAGGAAGGCATTAAGATGCCTCATAAAATATTCACAAGGTGTTCCTCGAGTGATGCATTTATGTGCTGGGAATTCTCCATTAAAGCCGAGACACGATTCTTTTACTACTAGTAATGGACATATTTGCCTTCTTTCACTGCATCTGCTCCAGCACAGACAAAGTTACAAAGTGTCCATTACTCTTTACATAAATCGTTACAGAAACTGACTCTCAGAAGATACCTACGTAGATATCAAACTTTTACGAGCTCAGATCGGCTTCTACACAATTGATTCTTGATTGAACAGTACGGACACTATTTACCCCTTAAACATACATAACATCATCTCCCCTTCCTTTTCATTGCTTCAGAAATAATACACTTTCCTTAAAAACCCATTGAAAAGCTAGCTAACGTTTATTACACAGATTTTTAGATTCGTACAGATTTTCTTGCTACATAATTAGAAAATGGTGTCCACGTACAAGAAATAATACGATGCGTGATGCTAAAAGCCTCTGCTATCATTCGATGCTATCGATGGTATCAATCAGTGAAATTCTACCTTTTAACCCATTCATTAAAAATAGTCCATTTCAGAAATTTAATTATATTCCACAGTTGGCGTTAATCATATTAAAATAATAATGTTTACTTTCATTTAATGTAGGCTTAGAAGATTGGTGCGCTGAAACAGCGTAATAATTGCGATGCTTAACAATATTAAGTAGCAGCTTAGTATAGTCCATAATAAATTATAATTGTATGCATAAATTTTCAAAGCATCTATGACTAGCTAGGTAGGGTAGCTTTTGGAATAATATTTTCATTTACGGTGTAATCGCTATCTAATATAGAACCTATAGTGTACAGTGTACACAATGATCCAAGTTCGTTGCGTAAACAAACACAATCGACTCTTTGGTTCTTGAGCGTCATCGAGTTTGAATGTTGACTCTGGGCAAACTAGCTACAGCTAAGTTGAGCTAAGGTATGCTTTTTTTGCGCTCCACAATGAATCTCATACAAAATACATTACCAACTTCCTGGCAGAAGAGCAAACAAACTTGCACTTATACAAAGTGTATCTCTGGATCTAGAAGCTATGTAAAATCACTCCTTTTCATCTCCTCTGCCCAATATGCTCAGATGAAATGTGCCATCTATATTCACCTGCAGATTCTATATTGATTCTATCGAAAGAGATTGTGTGAGTGTAGTCCTTCTAAACAGGAACATTACCAAACCATCGCACTCCCTGCCTCTTCCTACATGAATATCTTACAAAGTATGTTTTCTAATAATATTTGCTAGAGAAATTCAGGATCACTACATCAAACTTAACGACGTCTCTAGACTTCTACCTGCACTCTTGGCACTGCACCGTGCATACTGACAAATGCTAACTTCATACACATTCACAGTGCTACAAATTCTGCCTATTTATAATTCAATATCCACTTATACTCACACAGCTCTGTATTATCCTTATATAAAGTTCCGTTTGAAATTATATCTCTATATGGCGACATCAGAACTTCAATTTAGCTCTATAAAAGGCCGGCTAACAAACAATCTTTATACTGTTCCGCAACAAAGCTCAAAATTCTAGCATGTAAGTCAGCAAAAGACTTTTGTTCTCATTCTTCCTAACTTTTTAGACCTATAGCCCTGTATTTGCATAAAAAATATTTTTCTATGTCTGAAGAGTCAATCCCTACAATAGTAACAAGCGTTTTGAGTCTACAGATATATATCAAATACATGCATAATATACATACAAAAATTATTTATTGCTATAAGTATTAATATCAATCTGTTTTCCTCCGTCCTCTTAAGGTTGGGGTGACTTGGTCCAGTTGCCTGTATTTCCCCTCCCCACTGTACCAGATACCAAAAAACTGGATCTGTAATGCAAATGGGGGAAGTTGATTTTCAAACTGTCCAAGAGGGTCACAAATGAGGCTCTAATATTTTCTAAATTTTTAGCTGATAAGAAGAAAAACGTGTCGCCCCTTTTAATGCGACTCAAATAAAGAGGGCGAAAGGGATTTTTTTTTCGTAAAAACATCTGACAGTGTTTCAGATGAAAATTTTGAAAATGCTAAAGCCTTGTGTGACCTCCTGGATAGTTTACCTGTCGATGTCAATCAATTTCTCCTATTTTCATCCATTAAAGATCGAAATTGGTATCTGTTGGAGTGGAAAAACACAGGTAACTGGAGCAAGTTACCATAACCTTAAGCCATATTATATGTACTAGGTATATACAAATAGTACCTTGTGTATTATATTGATAAAGACGTAGGTAAACATACAAGCATGAAAGATATATGATTATGATACATGCAGTGGTATTTGTAGGATATGAATTTATTATAATGTAGCTATGTAGGCATTTAGACTATGTCTCTAAAAAGTTGCATGGTTAAACTTTCACATCACGTCAGTTGAGTTGGACTTTTTGAGAGCCCATTTATTATGATAGTAGCTTTCTACAAAAGGTACACACTCCCAAGACTTTTCCACATTCTCAAGTAATAGTCAAGTGAAGTGAAAGTCATGCCCTGACAAACCAAGCCAATCTAAACTGTAAGTCAAGAGAGATTGCAAGAATCTGCCTCTGCTCACCTACTCTCATTTCCCTGTCTATCCAATTGACTCAGCAATAAATGATGCGTCTTGACTTTCCCTCACTCCCATGCTCCCATCGCCCTCACTTTCCCTTCATTCCCTCCACCTGAGATTTCTTTTCTCTTGTTAGTCTTCCTCCTGACTTCGTTATCACGACATAAGAGGCTCTGATGAGATCAAAAGGACTTACCCTCTTCACTAAAATTCTACATTGTAACTCTAGCTGATGATTACGATAACAGCAGCAGCAGCACTACACTTACACTACTATTCCTCTACTACTGCGTCTTTCCACAATCTTCCAATTACTACTACTGCTTCAGATTACAAACAGTGTCACATTTAATATTCTCTCTTTCAATTTTAAGCACTTCAAAGAAAATAAGCAACAAAAAGGCTTATTGCGCTTATAAATTAATGCCAATTTTCTTTCAAAAATTATAAACAAACCAACTTTATTTAAATAATTAAAATTCTGCCGATCTGTGCCCTACTTTTATACCATAGGACACTTATTTTTTTAAGTCAATTACAAAGTGGGTCTTCAAAATAATTACTATATTATATTTTTACTATGGCCGTCACAGCAATGGATATAGTTAACCCAAAGACTTTCGAACAATAATAATGCCAACAGGTTCTATATTTTTAGAGAGGACATATGAAATCATCTAAAAAATCATATGATAGGCGAAGGGAAAACCCGCGAGACGCATCTAAAATGTGTTTTGTTATATGAAACCAATTTGAATTGCCTGAAGAACTAAATAATTACTCAACCAATCAAAAAGAGGCAATACGCAGAACAAAGCACAACACAGTCTTATAACGGAGTGAGTACGATATCTAGAAATTGCTTCAATGGTTGACCTAATTAAAGTTATAGGACTATTTAATATCAGCAAGGAGTTATAATTTGGTGGAGAAGAAATTGTGAATAAGAAAATAATTTAATTTTTAGGAAACAAGTAAGTTCCGTCGGTAAAAAAGTTTGACATGTTCCGTCGAAAGTAAGTCATGCATGTAGATTCATTTTACGACATTTCTAACAACTCTGGTATGCATACCTTGTCAGTAGTTTTATTACCACTGAGTTTGTGAGACGAGGGGGATAGTAAAAGCTTTGTAAGTTGAGAAGGAGCTTAAAAGAGTTTCTATGTATCTCCTATTTAGATGTAGAGAATTGAGTAACTTTCATATTATTATCAGCGTAGTTAGTAACTGCTTTTGGGAGATAAATTTAATCTTAGTTAGTGTGTAGTTAAGCCGTTACTCATCCTTCTGCTCACAGATATAGTTACAAATAAGTTGCAAAAGCACACCGTCCCACATAAATTGAACTCTCTCCACAGAGCGGCATGAAAACGGATACGAGCGTATATACGAGTGCAAATGGGACTAGAGCACCAAGCCACTAACCCACTTTAATAATTTGGTTTTTGGTAAGAATAGAATTGGGGAGATATGCAAAATCTATCTACATATCTGTATCATCATTAGATTAATATACCTTGATATAAATATACTACCTAGCAAAATTTATAAGAATTCCAAAAAGTAAAACTTGGAGGATATACTTGAAATCTTATCTTCTATATATTTCGGTATATGTATTCTGGCTTCTATATAAGTTCTATAGTGTTGTATAAAACACGTGGTCTTATTGAGTATAAGTATTTTCTAGTTGGGTACATGTGAATACATAATAAACAGTAGTGTTAGGCTCTCCATAGCTTTCTCTGTGAGTAAAATGATGTGAAGAGGTGGAATTTCATCTCGAAACTCAATTTCCTTTTGGGATTCCATTAGGCTTTCACCACTCCGTCGTCCCCTCTTTCAATCAACTCTCTAAATCTACTCAAGTATAGATGACGACGAATTTCCTATTTTCGAGAGGCAGGGAAACTCACATTTCACTCTTTCGTTTAAGAGTCAACTCAAGTATTAACTAGCCTTGTCATATTTTTTTACTTGAGATCATTTCAGTTTCGTAGCCATTTAACGACAAGGATACACATTACATACTTAAAGAACAAGCTCGTAAAGTAGCCAAAAGTGTGACAAAGTAGTGAGTAGAACGGAACTGTGTGACAACGACAGAATGTGCTTATACTGAAAAGTAGCTGGAATTGACTATGGGGAATTTAATATCAATTTCGCCATCCTTTTAGGAAATCGACTACTAAATAGAAATGAGCTCTTAACTAACTTATTAAAAAATGCTGTATGAAATTTTTAGAGAATTTCCACTGCATTGTGCAACTGAGAACGAGATAGTTATGGGCACTTATCATACCTTAGCAGATGCTTTATAGCCCATTATTTGAGAACATTAAAAAAGCTATTATACTAGAATTGAACATTCTACACAGAAGCTGCTGCTCCTCCTGTTTCTTTTAATAAAACTTGTTTCCTCTTAGCTTTTCCACTAAAAAACCACAGATTGGCATCCCATCGTCACATTCATCCAAATATTACACCGCAATACTTTCATTCAGTTTCCAGAATTACATTCTTCGAAAACTTGCTTTATAAAAAAATTCTAATGTCGCACATAAATGTGTTGTCCTAAACTTTTATAGTAGCACTATAGCGAAAATGGCTTTTCTCCTCAAGTTCTTCTTTTACAACAAAAACCTACATCATACTGTTTTATGTACATATTTTCAACACAGGTCTGAAGGAGGAAAGTTCCCTATATATACATTTCATATTAATGCATGCTCTCTCACACAATGGAAACACAAAATGCGGCTGACTCAACATTTCATAGCTTTTGTTAATTTTAGATTGAATCTTATGATATCTGGGATCCTTTCTCCTATCTCATTCTACATTTATTTATTGTTAGGCATTGAGAAAAGCAAAGAAAGTACAATCTAGTAATTGATTAATTTATTACGCGATTAAAATTCCTCGAACTACACACCTACAGTAAATATTCTCGTAAAATATTACGAAATAAAGAAAATAAACAGAAAGGCCTGTACACAACCCATTTTTAATTCATTAATTTTCATTTAGGAAAGGACTCATTTTAACTTTTCGGATGACAAGATTAATTCAGTTGCTGGTAAGTGTGTCTTTTAGTTACACATACGATAGGGATTATTGCCCTTTGTTATAGCTATAATGTATGCGATCGACTGACATGAAAACCTACAGACGCTATGTATGCATAGTAAAAGATAATGGCGGCTGGGAAAGTTGTAAAACGAAAGAAAGCTGAGATGGACGGACATAAAAAATGTTAAGAGATGGTGCAGAAGAAGCAATATAATACAACATTGTAGTAGTCTCTATAGTTGAAGTCATATATAAGTAGTTATCTACATTATTAGACTAACAGTTCAGTTCTCATAAATAATATAATACAACATTGTAGTAGTCTCTATAGTTGAAGTCATATATAAGTAGTTATCTACATTATTAGACTAACAGTTCAGTTCTCATAAAATTGTATGGACCATTCGTCCATTCTGCACCAAGTTAACTTTGCGACTTTTGTGTGTTCACATAGAGCTACGGAATTGCCTAGATACATACATACATAAAATACGCAGTGCTACTTATAAAGCACAGAATAAATATGGGCTCTGACTTGACCGAACCTCATCCCAGTAGGATCCTCTAGTATATGTGGAAATGCCTGTACATATTACTATATGGTGGTAGGGGAAGAGACGCAGTATATGCAATCTGAAATTTGTTTCAACGAGCATACAATGCAAACGTGAATAGAATAACAAATTCAAAACAATGCACTCTATTTTGTTCGCTTCTGCCAAAGTCATGCCAAAGTTAGGATTAGAATACCTACCCAAGCATTTACGACGATCTCAACCAAGTCAATTCGACTTCAACTGAGCAAGACATAAAGCAACTGTTTCACAAAACAATTCCGCTCTTTAAAAGAATAGGCGGCTCATGTAGTGTAGCCATGTATGTAAGTGTGTACTACGTCCCTTGTTTTTCACTAATTCAATATCCGCTCCCTTACAAGCCGACACAGCATAAATATATACAGCCATCCAATATTTACATATCCTGCATAAGTAAACTGCGCATTACACGTCCTTTCAAATAAAACTGAATTAGATATTTTCCTATATTCTCACTACTCTGAATTCCATCTGCGTCACACACACACACACATGATACTTATGCTAGCAATATGATATTTACTTTCGTTTAGCAATACAGAGGAGATGAAGAGAAGTCTCAGAAATATCAAAATAAGTCGTCATATTCTCATAAGTAAGAAATCTGAGTATCCGAGAATTGTAAAGCCGTAGTAATGTAACAAAAAATATAACCAATTTGCAACTAGAAATATCAACATTTTACTATATCTAATTAGCTGCTGGTGGCAGATTTTAATAAGCTATGTCGACTTTCCCAAAAAATATTTATATATACGCATATTTTACGTAATTCTTATTCTGAACTCTTTACAGATACAGATTTTTTTGTTTTCTCTAACAATTTTTTGAATAGAAACAGATTTCTTGATAAAAAGCTCATCAGAAAATTAGTTTCTGCAACAGGAAATCAGCAGTACGCACAATTTTGTTAGGAGGAAGTCGATGAGATGTTATGAATGGAAAAATAAATTGGTATTTGAATCAGCGTATCGATCATACTGTATATAGTATATTTGATCAAAAAAAGTTTTTAATGTTGAAATTTCAAGCTCTGTAGAAAAGCATGGAGTTGGAAAGGTTGTTATCGTGTAAATTGTAAACACTTATGTCAAAGTGCATAATAAAGAAGCAATTCAATAAAATGTCACAAAGGATTCGATTTGCGTTTGGAAGCCCGTAGGTGAAATGGTGAGACAATTGTGCTAGA
>JABASI010002405.1:0-19880 GCA_019776505.1 Tomocerus nigrus
GACCATTTATCTAAATTAAAAGAACTTATACAAAGACACTATTATAGTACTTATATATAAGAATAGACATATAATGTTAATTGTTATTTCAACTGTGGTGAAAGTCAATTTAAAATTTCAACAACAATCTATGGAGCCATTTCAATTAGTGTTAATGTATTTAGATGTTTATTTTCCTCGTTCCCTCTCTAATGACACAGGTAAGAGTGGGAATTCTGTGTCGTGAAAACAATTTCCCAATGTGCAATATTTCAATTTCATTGAGTAGACAAAGTATTTAAGTAGATTAGCTGACAATTTGCTTAATGACAGACAAAGTAAGTATAAGTGAAGGTGTGTAGTGTGTAGGGAACTAAATTTTGTCGAGAAAATAAATATTACGCTCCTTATACATAGTATTTAGTTTTGCACATTTGTTCGGGGTTGTGGTTGCGAGACTTGCCTGCTTTCATGAAAATTGTAATAATAGAGAGAGAGAAATGTATGTAATGTGATTCTTGGATATGCATACGTAAGTAGTGAATTGTGAACAGTAGTTAAGTTGGAAAGTAATAAAACTACCTAGCTCTAAACTCTCTCTCTCTCTTCCTCTTCTTCTACCTAAGTAAGTAATAAGTTATGAATGAATGTAGGGCAAGGCAAGTTGCTTTTACGGCGATATTTGCATTTAAATTTTACTCAATATACGTAGACACATACCTATAGCTCCTATTTACTATTTACTAATAGTTTTATTATTCAGAATCAAGAAGAGAAAGAGCTAAAGTTCTAATATTACACTATTTTAATGTATATTACATCAGGAGCCATTATTACTCTGCACATATTATCAGCAGATATATAAATGTGCCATTATTCTCTATCAACAACGTATACATACACTACATACATATGCGTATGTACAAAAACTATTAGCTACTAAAGGCCACATACACTCTCATTTTGGTTTCCTACTTTCCTTCTTTCTCTCTCTGTCCAATGAACAATACTCTAACTTACACTCTTCTACATACATACACATTGCATTTCACATTGCATTTTAGCTAATGCCCTCACTAATGAGATTAAATTATACAGTCAATTTCACTCTCACGCAATGCACAGTAAGCCATGCCAGCTAACCAACCGCCAGTCCAATTCAATCTAAATATGAATATTGAACGTTTGCTAATTCTCTCGACGTAAATACTAGCCTACCGACTCTTTCCATACATAACAGAAAGTCAACACATAAACCATAGTGTCCAAGGTTTCATTTTGCCATGTATACAGAGTGTGTTTTTTAGAAATTTTCCATATAAATGTTAATATGTAAACAAGATATTCCTTTTTCAACCCTAAAAAACCACATCAAAATACTTTTCAATCATAAAAAGAATATCCAAACCTGTTTTCAGTCCCAAAGAAGCCCATACAAAATAATTTTGAAACCCTAAGATACAGTGAAACATTTTTCAAGCCTAAAAACCACATTAACACATGTTCAAGCCCAGAAAGTATTTTTGAGACTGAAAAAAGCATTACTTAAGCCCAAAAGTCTCTTCGACATATTTTTTTAATCTAAAAATTACACCAAAACATTTTAAAACAAAAATCACAACAAAAATATGTAAAGCCTATCACATTTAAAGCCTTAACTCCAAGGCATTTTTTGAATTATTGAAAATTGAAAATCCATTAAAATTAGTCCTATGTATACGAACGAAGAACGTCGTTAGAGAAAATCTGATTTATACGTGTGAACTGTGTTTGTGGTTAAGTTTTAATCCATCTCACTGTATTTCGGAATAAAAGTGTTCTACTTGTTAACTGTAGTTAATCTCTCAAGGGAAAGCGATGAAAGATGGGCGATGCCAAATGAAGCTCATTCACTTATGAGCATATAGTTAATGGTAGGCTTTACAATTACAACAATTGCTAAGTACTCCATTAGATATTGTATTGTATTTTTGAAGAGAGAAAAAGAGAGAGAGTGAGTGGAGAAGAGGATGGCATTGTATTAGCTTTTGGTTTTTGGTAGAAGTGGACTAAATTCGTAACACTCTATGAATATGATTTCTAAAGGTACTTAGTCTACTTAGTATGTAAACAAGTAGTGCAAGATGCACTTTATAAAGCGATTCGCCTTCACGTTTACGATTATTTTTATACGCTATCGGTAGTTACAAAGTAATCATCCCTACTCCATATACTATCTTAAGTATCATTTTATTCCTATAGTAGAATTTAATGTGAAAACCAAACGGGAGGCAGAAAAAATCCTTTCCCAATACACTTATTATATGTGGCAATACAATATTAGAGGGAAAAAATGAGAAAAAAGTCCATTAAGCACATCAAGTGAATCTTCTCCGTACATTTACAGACATAATGCATAAAAAGTAAGGAAAAAGTTGAGAAGATAAACAGCAAATTGATTTTTCTATCAGAGAGCAGATGTCTAACGGAGAGGAAGAGAGACGGGATTCTATAGGAATCGAATTCTACAGACACACACACACACACACACATAGGCTAATAGTAAAAGCTGGCTAATGTTGCCATGCAGCTACATCACTTCTGGACCTGGACACACTTACTTAGCTCATGCACTCCTACTCCTCCTCATCCTACATACGTTTCCACATCCTTTCCGATCTGTTTGCTTCCTCTGGACCAAAGGAAAAACTTTCCCAATGCCATAGTCGCTTTTTTGTCGATTTTTGCTAGTCAATGACTATATGATTGAAGAGGCGTAGGCCATAGCCTACCCATCTTCCTATTTTCATATTGCAAAAACGACACGGCCCACTCCTACACTACTCCACTACACGTCAACTTAACTTAAAGCTAACACTGACGTTAACTTCACTTATGCGACTACACCATAACACATTATAAGCAAAAAAAATGACTTTCTCTCTATATACGGTTACGTGATTTTTGAAAACACAGTATTTCCTCAATTAAATCCATAACCTTATTACTAGGATTTTCAACAATCCCGCATTGTGTGATAAATAAAATGCAGCAACAAAATCTTTAAAAGACCATTAAGAAATTAAATTAGGATTTATAAAAGTGCATAAATGCTCCTCATTTTAAATAATTTTTTTCTTTTAACATCCGGGGGTCTCAATGAATCCTGTGCGATTACAAATACCAAAGACCTAGATCCTGGTGGCTATTTTTTACAAGAAAATTCCTTGGTTGGTAATGGAGGGAATACGGTGTTTATGAATGTGATGTAAGAATGTATGTATTCTGTACAATCAAACTATAACTTTTCTTTCTTGCCTTTATGCCTTTCGCTTTAAGTTAACTTTTCCTCTTTGCTTGGCCACTGACTTTCCTTTACGCTTTCTCCACACATTTCCGATAGAGAATCGGATATGAAATTATATATGGTTACATAGTGCACATATCTATTCGAGAGTGCAACTGGGATATTTAATATATGGAGAAAGCTAGTAAGTATATAGATGTGCTTCTACTCTAGTATATAACTGTATCGAATTACCATCAACCTTAACAAGACAGTCTTGATGGCTTCTGTCTTCCCGTTTCTTCCTTTACTCTCTTATTTCAGATTTTCGCTTCCTTGTCTTTCACTCTGATAATATAACACGTACGTATGTACTAAGAAGGACAGACATAAAGTTTCAACATGCATCTGACTGAACTGCCTGCTGCCACGACTATGTCAAACCTTTCAAGGCTAGCACTCTGCATTTACAGCATAAATATCTATTGCTACTTAAATCCTATATAGCTACCTAAGTGAATATAAATAGTATAACAATATATATATAGTTCGAATATATATCTATATACTCTTTCCCTATGTATATAAATACCTAATGGAAATATTAGTATCCTCAGTATAAAGCATATAGTTATAGTAGTGGCTATACATTTTTGTTTTACTTCGACAAAAGACCAGTCTAAAACTTTATAATAGGTCTTATGCTAATATTTAGCATATATCCGTCAGATATATATTTTATATGTTATGTACGTCCACTCCCACTTTACAGATGTAACTTACTTAGCTAGAAACTGCAGATAGACACTACCTGCATAATGCATAGCTCCTATCTTTACATTTTGGAGAAAGAGAGTCCTTTATGAATTTTACATTAGATGGATTCCCTTCAGTTCAGTTTCACTTGCTTTCACGAGAAATTGGTTTTACACATAGCACAGCACAGTCAAAACAAATATTATAACAGACTCCTACATTGCTCTCCCCCGATTCTACCTTGTTTACCTATAAACATTATGCATATATTCCCCATATATATATCCTATACGTATACAGACATAAAAATACATTTCTCTAAGCAAATAATATAAATATGAGTGAGCAATGAACTAAAATGTTCTCATCATACTTATCTGAGTCTCTTTTTAGACAATATGCTCTGTGTGTACACTACATAAATAAAAATGAAATATTTCCATTACAAAATACAAGTCTTAAGAACTAAATCTGAAAGGTTCATATTCCAAAAAATAATAATTCCTGTTCCTATTTACTTTTACCTCAATCTTCTTAAGTTAAACCTACGATGTGAATTATTTAAAATAGAATCCTATAGGATAGTACGTTTTCCAAGAAAAGACAAACATCCTCAGGCATTATCCTAAGCTTTTCAATTTTTCATCTGTTCATAATTCAACGTTACACCATAAGCATAAGAAATAAAAGATGATGCCTAAATAAACGTCGGCACGTAGCTACCATAAATACTACATGAACACTGAACACAAAGCTTTAAAAGCAGTTGCTACAGTCAAAATAAAAATATGAACTCAAAATATATATCTATATACAGATATATATGAAATATATACTACTGGTTCATATCCTTATTAGATATTTATTATAGTGTATTTGTCTAAGGAATGACCTCTTACGACTTTGCCCGACTATTTCATTCCAACCGCCCACCCATACTACTTACGACAAATATAAGGGAGAGCACAATAGAATCCCAAACAATAGAATACAATAGAAAGGAAACAAGAGAGAGAGAGACAGAGAGAGAGAGAGATCTAAGTTAGCAAATGAGAGTTGGGAGAATAGAACAAAATGTGATTGTCTGCCACACTAGCAAAGCTACAACAGAACATAACCACAGTCAACGGAACCAAAACAATGGCCACAGAAAATAAAATAAAAAGTGCATTTTCAGTGCCCCTTACATTACCTTAGTGCATTTCAATTTCCTTCGCCACCACGTCCAATCATTCTTTCTCCTCAGACGAAATTCTATGAATGGCTACCTAATACCCTACCGGCAGTGACTAGTGACTCAACGAAAACAGCAATAAATATTATAGTGGTTTAAAAAAGAGTGAAAGGAAATTACACTCTTTTAGAACTCTATTTTCATATCTCCTCTATTTATACACTTCACTATGGCCATATCTGTTTACCTTGGAAGTTACAAAGCATACAAGATATAGAATGCACAAATGTACAATGTCACAAGTCACAAGCGATATCTTTTATAAAGAATGAATTTCTAAATTTAAACTTAAACTACAGGGTCATCTTTTATACATTTGCCGTCTTTTGAATTTAAAATTATTTTGCACTTCACCAAGGACTATATAGGAATAGTTATTTTTTATGCCTATAACTCATCATTTATTTTAAACGCTATTTAAAGCCTACATTAAAACCATTAATTTGGTGAAAGTTGAGCATAGGTGAAAATGAAGTTTTAATGTGCTTAGGAAATCTGTAAAAAATAATTTCGGGGGGAGTATTTAGGTAGAGAAATGGTAGTACATGATAAAATATGAATTTCAAATATTAAATAAATCCCCCTGTACTCTGTACATAAATATAGATACGCAGCACATGGCACATGGTAAAAATAGATACTTCGCTATTTACATAGTGAGACAGTTCAACAATAAATAGAAGACGCCCAGTTACATTCTTTTTGATTGTGACTCTCGTAGCAGTTGACTGAATCTCAATGGTGGATTTTGCCTACGTATTAGTCTTCGAGGCATAGAAACAATAAATATTCACCCAGTTCTTTTGATTGTGAAGATAAAAGCTCAAATATTTGTCATTCTATTTTATTCATCGTCACACTCGATTGTATTCATTTCCACCAAGACGAAAGCAGCAAATTCTTCTACTAAAGTCTTTCTACAATCAAAAGATTTTCTTAGTGACTACTCACTACTCAGCGATGCATTGAATTGAATATTGAACATGTTTTTGATTCAATACATTCAAGAGAGGTACAGGGACATTATAATATATTAATTATAAACATTACACTTCCCAACTTCACACTACTTTGCATTTTGTAGTATTATTACAACTTTTGACACTAAAAGAGGCTTGATTTTCGTATACAACTTGTAATTATTACTTAGAGAACATAAAAGTGCCTACGGCAAAGGGCAAACAACTTAATTGCAAGATAAAGTCTAAATAATTGTCCATGTATATAAAATTGCAGTTTGAGACAAACTATTTACAAATGCATAGGTTGCACGTAAATTTTTTTTGCATATGTTGCATAACTCAATAATAGTAGCAACATAGTTAAAAATAGGAAAGGAAACAAAGGAAACAACTTCACGTGCTTAAAAAACTTTCCCCGACATTTTTTTCCTATGTAAAAATATTTTGGGCAAGTTATTTCAAGGACATAGGCTCCTGTTACGTGAACAATGTTTGTCTTGTTCATGATAATCCCCTTCCTCGTTTTGCATTTTAACAAGAGAATAATAAACTTGTACAGTAAGGTTCGTTTATTTTTAATTTATCTTGAGACATTCCATCTCAATTAGTGAAAGGACTTTCTTTTACAGTGTCGACCTCTGCTACTCTTCACTTGCCGTTCCTCTTTCTCTCTCTTTCTCTCCTGGTGCATTATTGCATGTGCACAGAATTATTTTAAAGGAGAAACTAAATTACTCACAATAGTGATACTACGCCATCACTAACATGAGCTCACATCTCCGTTGTCGCCGCCTTTTTCGTGTTATCTTCCAGCACGTAGTAATTGGCCTGACTTGGCTTAGCTTGGCGTGCCATGCTAATCGTACGGCAAAGCTCTTTGCTATGGCCAGAAAACTTTACTCCTCAGTCTAACGTCTAACCCTCCAAAATTATATCACTGAATAACGAATACCTATATACAATAGTTCTCTATATAGTAAACAAACATTGACTACCTCCAGTGAAAGTTGATTTCATTCTAATGTCCCCTATATATGACATAGGACTATAATATAATATATCTTATATATAAGCAATATATATATAATATTATGTCTGTCAGTATATAGCAATGCACTGTACCCATATAAATATATGAAAAGCTAATTATCGTGAGAATTAAAACGTACATATTGTGTACAGCCTCCCTTTAATCTCCTTTTCGTATGATACCAAGGTTAAATTAGTAAAATACAGTTGAACCTTGAACTGAGGGTTTCTTCAACCGAAAAGGCGTCCTTCCTTTAATGAGTGTACAGTATTTAATGCAGTACTATCTCTTTAACATAAGTCAATTAATACGTGCCTTTTAACATTTACATTACTTAAACGAAATCTTTAGATAATAAATGATTACTGGAACCTTAGATCGCAAATGATCACTCGAACACTAGAAACGGTTGCAAAGAATTAGGATAGAAAATTATTAAATTCAATTAATTGCATTAATATCACTGTGCTCCTGTGCAACTTAATTTTGTATTTTGTAATTTTTATAATTCTATATTACAGGTACTTCTCCATTTCAAAATTGTGTACATCTAACGAAGATGTTAATAGTCAGATTGTTTCTATACAGACTATCGTTCCCTAAAATTAACCAAGGTGTATAGAAAAATGCAAATAAAGGATCAATAGACGCAATTGATTTGATGAGAGCAACTGAAATTCATTCAACAAAAAATGTTAGATGTAGGTAGGTATCTACCATATTCAAGAACCATTATTTACTGTGCACTGAAATAAGTACCTTACAAAAATAGTCCAAAATGTACNACAGCTAAAAATAAGTTCCATATCTTAAATAACTATTGGTTGTTTAAGATGAAAAGGTTTCGAGGAAGAATCTGGCAGAAGTAAAATATTTTTTGACTAAAATATCTTCTCGAGTCAAAGCAATACATTTGACAAATTGGTACTATTAGGGAGAAGTTCGTGTGAGACAAGAAGGTAATTTAAAGTTCACTATATGGGCCTTCCATAGTGAAATAGCTAAAAACTGGGCTCTTCTGACTACGGAAAACCAAGTTTAGAATTGACGTATACCTAACCCTCTTGACTCCATTTCATTTATAAAGCATCCTTGATCCAATTTTATTAAACTCTTGGATTTGCATAAAGGAACAATTGAGATTTTTAAAATAATTCTTACATTTCATTTAGCCTCTTAGAAAGCTACAAAGAGAAAGCAATTATTTTAAATATTTCATGTTAACTATTTAATTTGTTGAGACAAAGAGGGTAAATTCCAGGCGGGAAGCCATCTTTCTTTCTCCAGTCCTCTTCCTCACATTAAAATATGGAAACAAAGCGAACGCCCACTCATCTTCTGCCATGCAGAGGAATCTCAAGTTTACGCAATGAGCCGGAACTTTCCCTGCGTGTGGCCCTGTCTACATTTATTTACGCGTCTCTAGTGAAGTGTCGCATTACATGCATTTTAATTTTGATTCAACTAGCAAGACAAGAGTCCTAGAGAGCAGAACTCTAATTTTAGAGCACTATATGCAAATTAGTACAGAACATAACTCATGTAACTAAATTAGTGTCTGTGCGTGCACAAAGGAAGTTCCTATTTAACGACAATAAATAATAAAGTGAAGATATCTTTAAAAATTACTCTGTAGCTATATCAGATAAAAGGGTAGGATACATAAAAATACTTGTATAAAATGAAAATAGAACTTGCCTTGTTTATATAGTCTCCAGTATAATTTTAGTTTATTTTTGTGTAGTTTAATTCTAGTATAGAGTGGGATATTGTAGTGGTGTTGATGTATTTATTATATTTGTGCAAAAGTGGAGTAGAAAGGGTTGCCACTGTGGATTGTTGTCGAGTAAACTGTGTTTTCGTTGACGGGAACACTTTAATTTCCTCGTTTAATTATTCCTTTCAAGGAATTCATTTATAATGGTACGGTAGAGTCGACAGAGAGTGGAGTTTTGTTGATGAAGTGAAGGCGAGATAAAGTGCATTTCCAAGTTTCATCATAAAGCTCAAACCACAAGACACGAAGGGAACTTTCTAACAAATTCCAAGTTTGATTAACAAAATGCCACAATTTACAATCATCACCAGAGCTAATGGGGAGCTCACCTACATCCAATCCCATCCCAACCGCCTTCCTTCACTTAAATTACATTGCATCACATCAACATCTAATCTACACATAGCCCACTACTTAAGACATATATCTAAAGAAAACATCTAGGCAAACTCCCATTTTATTACAAAACTAACTGTCTACACACTTTTATATGCATAATAATACTATAAGTATAGAAATATACATTTTTTGAGAAGAAAACTAATGCCTACAGTGCTGTAAAGATGTCAGTTGCCATACAACTTTCTTCATGTAGATCTAATTTGATATTTCTAAGCTTAGAAAGACTAGCAAAATATTTTCTTGCGCTATCAAGCACTTTAAAAAGACACATTTCACTTTTCTTTCCTATTTCTTTGATTTTTTGTAAGAGAAAGTAATTTAAAATTTTAACATGCTTGTAAAAATGTGCCAAAAGGGTTTTGTGTTTTATTGAGGCTCAAAAATGTTTCATTTAGTGGGAGAAAGTCCTATGGCCCCTGATATTTAGACAGTACTGTATAAGTTGTATGAAATATTCGCATTTGTATGTATTAGGGTGTATGAGGAGAAAGTGTATTTGTGTATATGTAGGTAGGAGCATTAGGTAAGTAAGGTAGTTAGTCTATGAGTTGGCTTTAGTTAAGTATTCAAAGTTGAGGAGGACACTGAGGAGCTTAACTACTTTCGTTCTGGTAGGAATAAGCTAAAGGGGCCAGAATAAGGAAACGGGCCAAGCCCAACTCAGATATCCAACGACACAAGAAACTTAACAAAGAGTTTTGGAATCTCAATCTTCAACTTAAAACACACACATCACATCCCATCTTTTCTCAATCTGAACCCACTCCTCTGCTCTCACTTCCTCGTCGCTTCTTTCTCCATTCTGTAGTATTTCTCTGTGGGCTTATCTCTGCTTTGACTATTCCATGAACGAGCTAGCTAGCTAGCAATATAGAGATGAGGCAGTAGTACTAGTAATACTAGTAATAGTATATCGTTAGAAGAACTGTGTAAAAGTGCTGAGCATTTTCTCGAGTCGAGTTTTTTATTCTTTTCCCCGAAAAATCAATCTTGTTAAGATTCTGGGCACGAAGGTCGTTTTGCGACTACTGTACTTGCACTAACTACTCATGTTATGTACACAGCCTACATACTTGGTCCATGTACTTCCTCGACTTCCCTTTCCTACACTCCACTCAACTACTACCACCACTACGTACACTACACCAGACTCTCGACATTTCGTTTTCTTAACTTTCTCCACTACAGAGCACACACTAGTATTACATCTATATAAAAAGAGAAAATATATTTCAGTGTATATAAATGATATATAAATTCAAGTATACCTACATTCTTTGTCAGAAAGCTACTATGGCACTCGTCTGGCCTGAAGTGAACATGGAGAAAGCGGAGACAGTACTTAAAACATGTACACATGCATCTATAGGAGAAGAAGGACAAAAAAGGATTTTAAATTCTTTCTTTTTCCCATTCTTTCCTTCATTTTTCCGGTTGACTCTGCTAAGTTATCTAACACTCCCCCTCTAAACTACTCGTCTAATATATGTAGTCGTCTCCTTTCCCCAACTCCCCTCCTATCTTCAATCTTGTCCTCTCTACATTTACACATTTCCTATGCACTAATGCAGATATAGTGATACTAGGCCAGATATCATGTAATGCAGTCAGAGCAGATTTCTTTTCCGCTTTCTCCCAATTCCATCTCAGTTAGACTCTATTTACGATTCTCCAGACTCTGCTCACTCGATCTACACAGCCAGTCAGTCTCCAACTATTTAACTCCTCTCTCTCTCTATCTATATGTGATTTACACCATTACAACTACCAATAGATCAGAGACTACCACTAAATATGTATGTTGTAACGCTATTGAATTTACTTTCTCTCTCTCCCCCTCTCACAGTCTCACTCTCTCCACCAGACTTTTCTACTTTCTAACATCATAACCTCGGAGAAAGAGCAGAATACAAAAATAAATACAAAATTACTTCCCCTCTACAACCTTTGATACAAATAGTGGACAGAGCTTCCGGTCAATCTTACAAGCTCCCCAAGTGAAACTGAGGAATCATAAACAGAACACGAGTACTTACTACTTACTTACTTTCTTTACTTCTACGGATTTCTTTCTCTCTACTGCTGCTACTGTGTGGACTAAACATGACTATTACATCCTTTTCGACTAATGTAGAAAACTTCCACTCAAAGTCAAACCAACTCAAGAAAAGTCTCATGCACTGATTTCCAACGGCCTAATCGACTAATTAACTTCCCATAGGGGAGAGGAGTAGAGCCATTTACGACAGGGAAACTACCTACAACCTAGTTGTTACTTAATATAAAATAGACCAAACTTACTTTCACCTCCCTCTCCCTCTATACACTATACACTAAAAAGGCCCCAAGAAAATGCCTTAGACAAACGAAAAGGATAGCTTAGTCATTTAGTGAAAAACGTGGCTTGGCTTCCAATCGCAATTAACAGTAAACTTTCCCAATTCCGACTCAAGTATCTGGCTCTTTTTTAAAGGCAATTTTCCACTGGATTCATTCTTTAAAGCCATTTAGAATAATTTCCATCTGCTACTCACTCAACAGCTTTTCCTCCTATTCACCATCCATTTATAATATATACATCTCACAGAGACTCCCTAGATATACTAGTAATTCACTCCGTCAAGTTATACTCCTATTCTTCAGTTTTATGATTTCATCTACAGGGCGACACACGAAACAGCTACCATGTGACTTTCACCATGTAAATTAAATTTTTTCATTATACACGCTAATAGCGTAATTTCCCGCCTTTTCCAGAAGATTAAATGTTTAATTTCTCTTTGACTTTTGTAAATAATTAGTACAAATTAAGAGAAAGTTCAATGTGCTGGAAAATACGTTAAAATTTTTTTATACTGGAATGATAAAATGCAAATTACATGGTGAAAGTCATCTGATGTGTTTTTAGTGAGTCACCCTGTGTAGTCTGTATATAGAAAAGATAGAGTAGGTTTTTTGCATACTCGGGCTGCAGTATAAATAAGATTAAATGAGCATTGAATTGTGACTTGTCAAAATGGCAAGAGCTATTCAATTCTATTTATGTCACGTAAAAAACGGCTCATGCTATATCATTCCTGGAGACTAGTGCGAGTGCCGCCTAATTTCATAGGACAGAAGAGAAGCAAATTAAATTGAATTAAAGGGAAAGTATAAATGGTGCTCAAGTCGTATTTATGCTTAGACTGGCGTCAAGAGTATAATAGCACATAAAACACCATATCAAATCACTTCCCATCTGTGTTTTCAGCAAAGATTTGTCATTTTCAATCCCGTCTTTTTTCACATGAATCCATTTCCAGAGGAGGAGGATGTTATGTAATCCCGTCCAATTATATATAATTCATTCTCTTGTAGAAATCCCTGCTAGAGAGAAACTCATGCTAGAAAACATTGATATGTATAGCTCAAAAGAGAAAATCTACAATATGCGCGTCTCACTCTCTCTCTCTCTCTGGATCAGGATAAACTCACATCTGGTTTGGAATTCTTTGATCTTAACTTTTAATTAATAGCAATGTAAATAGGAAAGACGTATCAATCATGTACATCTGTAAGCTTTTACCATAACAATACCTATATATATTTACTAAAGGATATAGGATAGATGTTAAAAAACTGATATAATACTAACTGTATAAGGATATATTATATCTGCAGGCGGGACGCAGGACTACCACTTAGGTAATAGTGTGTCATTTCCACAGAACGCCATTCTCCTTTAATTTAATGCTCTTATTTATGGTATTATTATAGTTGCCTTTTCCTCACTACTATTACTATATACCTTTAATAGTGATACGTATAAATTGCAGGCTAATTCCAGCGTATTTTATGTTCTGTAGCAATGAAACATGAAAAGATACAAATTCGCCACATGAATTGAACTATAACTAGTAATTTGTTCTACAGGGAAAAGATATTATTTAACAATGGAGGCATAGTATGTGTGTAATTCGTAAAGATAAGTGTGGCAAAGGAATCTCTGACAATAGACAGATAGCGGAACAAGGGATGATTTCTCTGCACAAAAACATATGATGATGACGTTTACGGGAGAGAAGGCTTATGTGCAGGCTTAACTCAACTCAACAACGATAATATGATGAAAACGAAGAAGCAACTGATGTTTTTGTTGAAAGAAAGAAACTCTCTACTCTCTTCTCATGCAGCTTCAACTTTCAACATAATACAGTGGGAAGAGAGAAAGGAAAGGAAAATTTAATATTATATCGTATGAGTATTTCCCTCCGTTTTCTGAGTGATCTGTCGAGTTGAGATGAAGAGAGGAAAAGTAAGTAAATGTACAGGGGTAGCTGGTATAGATCATCTCATCTCTCACTCACTCATCCCAGCAATCTAAGTTACAGCCCAGAGACAGATAGAAAAGTATTAGTGAATTGATAAGTTATCTTAAGGCTACATCCCTCGTATATATCTTATATCTCTTTAGATATATTCTGGCGAGAGTATAGATAGTGATGAGGAAATCGGATCCCTAGGAAATGAGGATGGAAATGGAAGGGCATGTGGAAATATTTGTGTTCCGGAGACTAATTACTCTCACCAATCATTAGATAATGTCTTCCCTCATAATAATAGCTTACTTTTATGCTATGCCTATAATTAGTGGATGGTGGGACAGAGTCTATGATGATCTCCTCGCTCTCTACTACTTACTACGTACGTATACGCCTCGTCTCACACTTCCCATTAATACTTATTATGATGAAATCTATATATATACCTACGTATACTACTTTTCTAGATATATACTTTATAGATCTATCTAATTTCGTCAGTAACTAATAACTCATTCCACTAACGTAACAGTAACAAAACCAACGAGCTGGATCTGAAAGATGACTAGGACTCTTTACGATGACTTCCCTAATAAATGAATAGCTAAATACTTATTCTTATCATACAGACAGATACTAATAAATGATACGGATCCTTATATAATAAGTAGTAGGTATAGCTACAATGAAAGTTCTATTCTATACTTTCTACTACTATTAACCAGTACAAGCCAGAACATAATTTTACAAGTCATGTAATTTATAGAGGAGAAAAGTTTGAGTTTCCAGTATAAAAGTGGGACAGTAGTAGTAGGAAGTCGGAACTATTCTTTGCTAAATCATATCAGGAATATCTCCAATAGTTAAAACTTAATTCCGAGCTGTCTGTCTTAAATTATTATCTGTCCTGCCAGTTCTGTTTCCTCTCAACTAATAAGGTAGCATCTTGTTAGTTCTTCTTCTGTGTGATATTGCTCATTCCCAGCTCTAGCTCTCTTCTCTTTCTCTCTCTTTCTAACTTTCTCTTCTCTTCAATTTAATTTACATCACCTTCCATCTGAACTGACTTTTAAAAATAATTGGAGACGTTTTCTTTCCCATCCCCTTCCTACTTCATTTCGATTAACACGGGAAAGTGTTGAACGAGACTACCTTTCCCTATTACACCATTTAAAAGGAATATTTTCTGATTTACATATGCTTCATTGCAGTAGTACATCAGATAAAACATCTAGTACTATGGAATTTTGGATTCTAAATTAAATATATAATATACCTGAGATATTCTCCTTTCATGCACACACACACACACATACAGCTCATTTGCAGAAAGGAAGAAAGAAGAGAGAGAGAGAGCACAACAGACAATTTAGCTTTATTAAAGGCCTAACCTCTAAATTACTTCCATTTTCTACATCGAGTATAATTTAAAAGTGCCTAGATATATAGATAAATAAAAGATGGATATAGGCTAAGTTGTACATTTAGCTAGGAACTTTCAACAGGAAAGGAAGTATGTGTAGCACTTAGAAAACTGACAGGGAGAATGTACGTTTCTACTTATTCTCGACTACTATGTATGTTCGTAAATAAAAGAGGAGAGGGAGATTGCTAAAAGTTCCGACCATTATATCAGATGGTTAGCTTCAACTTTTCTGTTCTAGTCAACTTACGCCAGTCCATGTCAAGGCTGATTGCTCCAACCCGCGAACCTTCTCTCTCTCTCTCTTTCCCTCTCTCTCGCCTCCACCCAGTTAACGTGTCCTAGTGGTTTCAATTGCTTTAGCTTCCTTTACTTCACTTCACTTAACTCCGATAAGACAACAACAGTCAAAGTCAACTCAAACTGAATTGACTAAATCCAAAATCCAACTATACCAATACAAATTCAGTATATATACTTACTATATATATAAACACAATATTATTATATTCATTCTCTTATATGCATGTGGTATAGTTGTAGAGTACACAATGCAACTCCTCCAACCAAATCCGAGAGAGAGACTCTATGTAGAATAGAATGGCAATATAGAATTCAACATCCCACCAAACCATTTCGTTACGCGTCAGGAAAGAAACCAATTATTCTCGATTCCACCAGGAAATCTTTTATCGTTCCTCTCTCATCTTTACGATAGCATAGCAGAGCAGGGCCAACGGAAATTCTCCACACAGTCCATGTATACCAGAGCTAGAGTTCAAATCTACAACATTTAACCAACGCTACAGCATGCACACATAAGTAGACACATATGCATCCTCCACTGCTCACTTTCTCTTTGTTTTCTCTTACCTCAACTTGTCGAAAAATGCAACGAGAGTCACAACTCCCAATTTTTCTTTATCATTTACATTTTAACCTTATTACCAGAGAACATCCTCACATAAAAAGATAATACAGACCATTGCTCCATTTTCTACACATATAACAATATATTACTATACATAATACATGACAACACATGATATTCATTGTATACGAACTTATAAAAACTTACTCACATAATACGGAAAAAATATCAGTACAAGATACAAGTGTATTACAGTAAATGTTTTCAGCAAGTCAAAAACTGTGAGGTTATTTTGGCTACAGTATCAAGTATATACAGTACGTATAAATTGATAGTTGACATAGGACTTTCACCGTGTAGATTAAAAAATTTCCTAATGCTTACACTTATCTCAAAATGAAATTTAAAAAAAGTCTTGAAAAACTTACTGCGGTATTCGGACAAAAAAGAGAAATTTTATTTAAAGAGAAAGTTTAAATTCAGCTGCCGTTTACCGAAAACTTAATTTTACTAGTAACATGTACATAACAGGGCACGTATTAATAGATTTACGGTATGCTCTATAATTTTATAGCATAGATTTAGGTTGTCATTATAGAGATAGAGAAAGAGAAAGTAGCAGTTTTCCTTATTGTTAAAGGAACATGTAACATGGCACGTATTAATAGATTTACGGTATGCTCTATAATTTTATAGCATAGATTTAGGTTGTCATTATAGAGATAGAGAAAGAGAAAGTAGCAGTTTTCCTTATTGTTAAAGGGAAAGGGAGCAGTGGCACTTTCCCTTTCTCTCTTTGCTTTCCAATTTGGTGTAAGTCAAACGCCTACTTACACACGGTGGCAATGCGAGGGAATGTAACGTAGCGTTTGGTTAGGTTCATCCGGGAGCCGCCTCTTCTGCCTCTCTTTACCTTTCTCCCGACTTTCTCCTAGTTGCATTACAGAGCCTATAGCGTAGTATGCAGAGAGATACAGAAAGAGAGAGCAAGAGAGAGGAGAAAAGACATAAGAGAGAATAAAATAAAATAAATGCAAACCTTGCAGCACATCCTCCAACGAAATCTCGCCACTATAAACTGCATAGTATTCAATCTGAGCTTGCATGTCGCTTCCCTTTCATTTCATTCCATTCTACAGACTCTTCCTTTCTCTTTTCACTTGGCTTAGACACTTACTGTTGGCTTATAGCGCATCAATTGCTTTCCATTGTATTACTACGTCCTTTCTCCTCCACCAACTGAACTGACTACACTACAGACAGACATCCATACATGCATTCCTCCGTAACTACACAGAACATTCCATTGAAGCCATTCTATTGTATTCCGTTGTACTGTATTATGTTCTCTTCGGCTGCTGTGCACTTTATTGCATAACATCACATCACAATCAACCACATACATCCAATCTATGAATATCTCCTTCCTTTCATTCACCATCCTACCTACCTACCTACCTACCTACTACCTACCTCCATACACTTCTATTCACACACAACACCTACCTAGACTTTCTTAAATCCAATCCCAAAAACACTATGCTCCACCTGATTCCCATTATTACACTTATATAGTCTCACTCATTAATTCCCCACTCATATTTACACTCCTATTAACTTTGTTCAAACAAATATGCAATTAGATTAGCTCGAAATTCTTACTAGACATCTCTGCCAACAATATTAAACTTTACAAACACATGAGCATATACCTATACAAACAGATTGCATAATATCAAACAGAAATAATATACTTATTTCTCGTATACCTAATTATAATTTAAAACTCAAAATTCCCATTCTTCATAAAATTTACGTAATGGCAATTAAAAATTGCCAATATTGAAAACTAAAAAAGTACTAAAAATACTTAAAAAATAAATTATTTTGCTAGTAAAAATGTCTAGCAGATTACAGAATTGACAGAACAATTTCTGAATTTCTAGACTGCATTTTTAATCATAGAACAAAAGATGCTTCTCCGTATTGCAGTATTTGCAGTTAGGAACAGGCAAATATTATTCTGTTACTATATAGTAATAGAACGGTGAGTGAATTTTTTTGTGGATGAATTTACTTGAAAGCTGAAAATAGTTGTTACCTACAACAAATACGTGCAATAACAATAATAAGAGAGAAAAAGTCATGGAGAATGGGAAGAGGCGAAACAAAAACAAACGACTCTCCTTTTAATTTAGGAAAGGCGAAAGAGAAAGTCGTGTCGGTTATTGTAGGATAGTTTCTGTGTGACTTGTATTACGAGCTGAGATTGAGATGAAAAAGGAGGCGGGTCCTTTGCCGTATCTTTGTAACGCATTCCACTTTACGGTAATCTCTTCTTTAGCTTTACTTTACATAAAACTGGAGTTGAGAGTTGCGTTGAGTGGAGTGCTGACTGAGAAGATGAGAGTTTGTTTGCCTTATCTTCTTGAAACGGAGTATTTGCATAAGAGATACATGCTACACGCACTCCTGCCACTCCGATATAGAAATACGAAGAATGAAACACAATTCGCATATATGGCTGTAGTATTATAGCAGCCTTCATGTGTCTCAGTTTCGGGAACCTTAATAAACGAGAAGAATAGACAGATATCATTTGAATGTTGACACCTCTTTCGTCTCACAAGAAATTGAAGCCACTCACTTTCTCCACTTTTCAGATATAGCATTACAAATTTTAGGTAGAGTGGAAGGAAATGTTTGTATGAATGGGAATACATCCCTATACGCCACACACCATTCTCATCTGAGCTCAACCGAAACGAATTCCCTCGCTTTTCAAACCTACTCCTCCTATTGTCCACAAATTCTATAAAGCATAACTAATAACGTTAAGTAATATTTACAATCCCGTGTCTGACTTCACACAAACTTTCCCTAATTTTAGCCCTACAATATTTTAAAATAGAAACAGAGATATATGTACCTACTTACGTCCTTATTAGTTGCTTCACTAACTTATTAGTTGTTTGTTTTCTCCAGATATTACTAACAGGACAGACAGAATCATTCATTGTGGCTTCATCAACGTTCACTTTGACTTCAGTTCAATTCTCATGTCAAATAAATTACACGTCAAGCATAAAGGAATACTTTCTAACATCAGCTCCTCTTACACTTTCACTTTATTATTACTACTTTCACAGGATACTTTCTCAGAAATACTGAAATGCCAGCATACGTCCCCCTGACAGAAACTTTAGGTTCCAAGTTTATTCATTCTCTTACCTTCTAACTCTCCTCCTTTCTCTTACATCACACAACACAATTAAGAATTTTCTACATAAACACGTATACCTGTTTCTCTCCAGTAATTATAACAAGTCAATTAATTTTAATTTAACAACTTCAGCAGATTCCTCTATTTTAAACAGAACTTTCAACAAACTATTATTTTAGTTTGAAACAAACTAATACTACTATAATATGAAACTACTGTTTATAATCAATCAAGTATACGTACCAGCTAAAAATAATTTACCTAAATTCTAGTTGAACTGTTAAAAAATAATAATAATAACAAAACATTTTAATAATTTTTAATAATACGTACTGAGGAAATAAAACTTCACACACTTTTCTACCCTAATTTTCGATTAATTTTTCACCATAATCATTAGTAGATTTATCAAGCGACCCGCGGTTGGCTTAGTCAAAAAAAATTGTTTTGCGATTTACTAATTACGCATCGAAGTAATTTTCGACATGGCTTTCCTGGTATTGAATAATGAAGAAAATGGAAAGTGTAAACGGATATTTTGTAGATAGTTGCTGAGTCTAGGTAGACAATGAACTAGTAAAAAGTTCATTTGTTGCAGGTTGTTGTAACTCTATAATGGTTATGAGGCGAAAGGTAGTGGAAATATGATGCTCGGCT
>JABASI010002406.1:0-15158 GCA_019776505.1 Tomocerus nigrus
AGTTAAACAAGTTTATTCACCAAATCACAACAAAGCTTCATTTAGTTAATTCTTTTCATCTTGATTATCCAAGTTAGCAAATTAAAATCAATAATCTCTCTTGCTCTTCATTCATTTCACTTACGCACGATGACTATAATACAGTCAACACATTTCATTCAATGAAGTTGAAGGAAACAGATCGGCGGACGTCAGTCTTGCAAATTCATAGAGACAAAAGACAGTAAATTGTAAAGTAAGCCACAAGACAGGTGTTCGTGGTACAGTCCCTAGTCTACAATTACAATTGTAAAGCCGATACCTACTATTTACTATATGTATGTGTTTTCCATTTGATTATTCATTACTTCCACTCATTAAACATGAAATAACTATTCCTATGTTACTGTATGCAAATAAATGTACTTGCAAATATTACAGGTGGGCTTCTTGCTATTCGATATCTATTTGCCTATTTCATTTCATACAACCATACAAACATATATGCACGAAAGTTTTGTATTGAATTGCATGTTGGATATTTGGCCATTTACTGCAAGCCATAAAGATTTAACCTCCTCGAAGGAAAAGTCGACTAGAGATTTTTATGAATTCAGGTGGTCAATACACAGACAGATAATATTATGGTATAAGAATGAGGAGTCTCGTCTCTTTCTGGTCTCCTATCTCATTAAGTATCATCTCTTTGTCAAATTTCTCATGTACGTGCTGGGATGCAATGAAACATGAAATCACCTTCATGTAACATTCAACGTCTCAAAGGCAAATGCGACATGAGGAGGGGCAGAGAGAGGGGGAGTGGGTATGGAATCCTCTGTCGAACCTGCATACATCATCCTCTCAGCTCAGATATACTTACATATTTATGTGAACTATTGTTAGATAAATTAATGTCACGTATTTCTTGACTTTGCTCTTCACACAGAAACTCTAGTCCAGTTCACTTAACTTTTTACTACACATTCTATATTGACTCTTCCCACGATCAGCAAACAACTCTGCTCCACTCGAATCATCATTTAAAGTTTACTTTCCAGATATCAACGAGCATACCTACACTAACATAGACTCGTTCTTTCCTTCCCCTCTGCCTTCGACATAATATTTAAGAGCTTTCGTTATTGTTAGCCATTTGCCATTCCCCATGCTTACGGTTTGTTTTATTCGCTATGGTTGTAAATCGTCCGTTACCAAAATGCAAGGTTTATAATTATCATTAGCACTTGAGGGTTAAAAAAAGTAAAACTTTGGCCCATGTCAAAAAAAGAGTGTTATACAAGGGGATATTAAAAGGCCATGCGTAAAAGTAAAGCAACAAGCCAGGTGGCTATTAATTTAGTTTCATCCTTTGATTCTAATCACAGTACGATTTACAGATAATCAACGTAAATATACGCTTGGCCGGGCCGAATAGTGGCGCACGTACATTGATGCTAACGTGCTTACAAAGGAATATATATTCCACGCAGGTACATTCCTTACGTGTAATTATATAGGCTGAAAGATTTGCGTTAAATTTTCTTACATGACATATGCTCTGTTAGCGATTGCTATTGTAGCCACGTCTACGTACGTCCTGTTCCGCTTTTTCTCTAAATTGCTACATGCATAATATTCCTTTACCCTTCACTTGGGTCAGATGATCATGAGAGGGAGGGTGCGTTTCAAACAATCCACGGAACACTCGAATAATATCTTTAGAGAGATCTCTTTCACAGGATGCCTTACATAAATACATCACCTGAGAATATTTGAAAAATTATCTGATATTGCTAAAAATGAACGTTAGGTTCGTTCAAATCCTAGTAGAACTCTGAATTCCCATTCTGAATGTAGTAACAAGAGACAGGAGCTAAGAAAGGGGTATTAACATAACAATAACCACATTTGAATCATAAAAGCTCTTTGCATCGCACAGAAGTCAAGTTAAATTATCTCATTATTTTTGATGTTTCCTTAGCTCTACACTACAACTACAACGAGCACGTATAAAAGTCAATCTATAAAGTGTACGTACGTAAGTAGTGAAATGAATGAGTGACGGACGGATAATAGAAAATCTCGGGACTCGCTCGCTGCTTGTCCAATTTTATATTGCACACGCATATTGGTAGGTAGTGTTGTCTGTCATATTGACAAATACAAAGTTCCTCTCAATCTCAATATCAATTCACAGGGCAGGCAGATAATCTTTAAACAAGAAGTAATAACCAACCAAAGTCACCCTACCAGTTAAATTTTCATGGGTTGGGCATGCATTTCTTGGCAGAGCTCGACAAAGCAACAGAGAGACATTTGGATTCCTACTCACACTCAGCTACTCAGCATATATACGAAATAAGGAGAAGAGGAACTCATCATTCTGGTCTGACTTGGATTTTCTTCTTTGCATTTTGAAGGAGTATAGAAAAGTAAAAGATTCGATTATCTTTCGCACTCCCTATATCTGTTCCATACCGATATGATATTATTACATACTCCTCAGCTGCATATTATTATATATTACTCTTCTACAAAGGGTTACCCTTACCTTACCTGCTACTCGCTTGACAACATTAAAGATGCCAAGTGTAGACACGTAAAACATCTTATGAACATCATCACGTCACATTGCATTTTGAATTTTCTAGGTACGGAGAGCGAAGGGAACTTGAGATGTATCCCACGTACTTACATTCATACATCTACCTAGTCAGAAATGCATGCGAAACGCTCTTTCCAAATCTATATGATAAGTATATGGTATAGGTACGTAGTATTTATTTTATATAGGTATATATATAATATAATAGCTAAATAGTGGTATAATTGACATGATATAGCCAGGTAGCTGACTAGCTGTCTAATAAGTGTTACAGTTACATTAGATATAATTGTAGCATTACATATACATACCTCCCGACGACGACCCTAGGGGTCAGCCCTACTCTTTGACGATACAAGTGCTCATTGTTAGCATAACATTCCCATTTGCTACTATTAAACATGCAAATTCAAGAATCCTCTATCCTGTGCAGCCGGTCCACCACTTCCGCCATTCCTCTCCGATAAAATTGCCTTTGGCATCCCACATACATGCTTTTACTACACTTATGACTCTTTCTTATGCTAACACACAACATAATCTCTTATCACTTCCTTTGGTTTCTTTTACAAATCCAATCAAATGTCCATTCATCCATCAATTCCGCTCTTTTTATTAACAAAACCCTCCTATCTCTGTCAAACCAAACCAAATACAACCACAAGAACACACTAAATACGACATTTTGCAACCAGACTAATAAATCTACAGCACAACAGTCAAATACATGTGTACGCACTTATTTTCCACAGATTTGACAATCTGTTCAACTGTAATTTAAATATATGCAACATAACAGTTCAATTTCTTTTCGATTTTCAAGCAGTATTAGGGAAATCACATTAAAATTGTGTCATTCTTCTTGGATTAAACAAAAACATTAAATTGCTAAAATTCTCACACAAGTTCGAGGCGTAAATAATTGATAATTTCTCATGTTCAAACCTATTCCTTACATGCATAATTTGAAATTGAATTTTACCTCATGTTATGCATAAAAAGTAATTTTGCATCCACATAAAGACTAAGCTATAGTACATGTGTAAAGTATAAGTGTGCTTTTGTGTTTTCTGATTGTTTTGCCACAGTTTTTCCTCATTAGACAAAATCTGTGTCGGTCGGTCGTGTCTTTCCATTACGTTCTATTCGCCTGCTGACTGATTGTAAATCTTTCCGTCTATTTGTTTGTCTAGTTCGTTCGACTTCGCAAGGGATGGATGGAAAAGTTGGGGAATTCCATTACAATCTCCAATTTAAATGTCTCCTGCCTACCTTCCCTGCACAGAGCTTTATTCTAACTTGCAACCCAGTGCCTCTGCCTGCCTATATTTCATTTATCACTGTAGCATAGTCATAGTCATAATAAAGAACAGACAGAATGCATATGGGATAGGATGGTAAGCATAGACAATGAGCTCAAGCTTGAGAAAATGCAGTAAAGAAGGGAAGGACGTGTGCAGGCAGCAACGTCGTTTTACTTAGGAGGCAGACAATACCCTAGAGAGATATCACATCACATCTCTAATGTAATGATGTTGCAAGAAATCAGCTACCTACACTAGAAACCAGACAAGACTGAAAATTAAGACTCATCACGTCAACAAAATCGCAAAACTTTCCTAAAATTCCCATCCTCAACTTTGTTTAATGATAAATACGGATTGAAAATTCTGCACTCGCAACACTCGCAACTCTCTTTCACTTCTCTCTTCACTTGCATCAGGCTCCTCGTTTTGCTTTCTGTCATTCAATTTGCAATTTTCGTGAAATTAGTTTACATTTAAAAGTTCTGTGTGTGTCTGCTTCCGATCTGTCTTATGTTGTAGGGCTAAATGGAGGCAAATGAAGATTGATAGATGTAAATGTAATTTTCTTGCTCTTATTCACTCGTCATGATTCCATACTCTATTTTCGCAAATCAGACAACCGGAGAGACTCAAGTCAAAATAGTCATCTCATCTCACGTACACTAGGCTTGCAGTTACTCATCTCATTCAATTATTACACTTTGTAGTCTTCACTATATAAAATAAAAATCCTAGTTATTGAAAATGAGAGATCAGTTTTTTTCGTATGCACATTGGTTCTCCTTCTTTTTAAATATCTATTATGTGCGTTTAGGAATACAAAATACAGGTCTGTCTCTATATGGATGTTCTTGACTGACTCGATATAATCGTCAGTAGTTATTCATTGGCATGTGAGATCTTCTTGCATATAAGCAGATATGTAAATAAATAAATAAATGATAGTGGGGCGAACGAACGATGGAATGATCAATCAGTCCTACTGGTACAGAGATGGACGACTGAGCGACAGAGTCCAATAACCATTTTGTATTGTGTACATCCAACTAACTCATCATCATTAATGCCATCTCAAACATAACTGGCTAGTATTGCTCAGACTGAATTGTATGTGGTGGTGGCGACTTTCACATCACGTACAGGACACGCTACATGGCTATGACAGATAAAATAAAATATGCATCTGGCATCTACACTGTTGATATTTCTGTGTATTACTCTCGTAGAGCTAGTACATAGTAAACAAGTAGGTAGCTATAATACTGGTATATCATCTTCTCTTAGTTCAATTTATAATGTGCAAATAGCTATTGCAGCAATTGTTGTTATTGCACCATGTAGGTTTACATTATTACATTACACCCTCAAAAGCCTAAATCCTCGATGAATTGAAGTTTGGAAGCGTAGCGAAAATCCATACCTAAAGAATGTCTTGCCAGTCACTCATTTCAAAGAAAAACTCAATTGCATCGAATTGATTGTAGAAATAGAAATGCTAAACATGAAATTTTATTCTTTCAGGCTTTGCTCAAATATTTGCATAACGTTGGCAAAATTCTTTTCTATTGATAACATTCATATAGGGCTATCATTTCATGTCACTCTCTTCTTTTTCTTCTTCTAATCAACTTCTCTACCTGTGTATATAATAGCCAGACAAAACAGGTCAATAAATCAGTCAGACAGAACAAACATCCATAGCTCCATTGTTTTTTCCCTTCTTTTAGTAATATTGGCAACTGAATTGCAGAATTGTACTAATAAATGACAAGTCTTCAAAAGATATCCCAATTTCCGTCTCTCTTCCGTGTCTGCTTCTTTTACATCATAATAGTAACCTCATCTGTCAGCACATAATATTTTATTTGCAAACGACCGTGGATACTAATAGTTTCCCTTCAGCAAAGCTGACACAATTCCGTTTACCCATATTTCCAAAACGAAAGATATTTTCGTAGTGAAACTTTCTCAATAACATCCTCCTCTTGATTTATTTTCATCTCCAGGAACAATCAACATTCTGTTACCGATGTCATCGAAATAAATTGACTCCCATTCTATTCCTTTGCTTCCTATCCGTCTATCCCGGTTATTTACCACGAATAAAATTCCTTGTAGATTGTTATGCATAAAACCAAGGGCAAATAACACCTTAAATCCGAATAACACTCTAAGAATGTGAATTGCGCAGTGCTTTGCAAAGTTGCAAAACGCAAAATCTGCAAACATCACGTTAGTTTAAGTTAGTAATTATGCGAAAGAAAGAAACAAAGTGATAAAAAAACAAGAAAATCTGTGTGTAATGCAGCATTCCTTAATGTTTCATATGATTCAATTGCAGACCAGTCTAACTGATCTCGTCGACTCGTCGTGTCCCTGACACTTGATTTACCAGACAGCATAATATCATCTTAACATCGAAGTGTTTACCTTTCCAAACAGAATCAAATATTTTTCCGATACTAAGTACTGTGTATATCCAATACTGCCAGTCAGTGCAGTAGTCCAGTGCTATAAAATGTGAGTGAGCGCATTTTGTCAGTAGACAGCTTAGAAGAAACGATTCATTCAATAGAGTAATCATCGTAAAATAATTGTCTATCATTATAAGACAATCTCTTTAGAGAAATAGGCAATTAGAACGAAAACGCTGCATTACTTCACTTAGGACAAAGAGCGGCACAATCACAAATTCGCAACTTTAGTCTATGTCTGGGAGCTATTTGGGAGAGAATGACACAAATCTCCTACTAAACTGCTTATTTCTTGAGACAGACAGAGCTACACGTAGTATTCGTTTGTATAGTATAAGCTTAAGTCTATATATTTAGCATACATCGCATAATAATTACTTATTGTGGCATACATTTGTAGAGTAATGCATTAAAGTTTGGCCTTTAGTGTTCGTAGTTGCGAATAACAATCAGTATAATAAAATAATGGGATTTGCATCACCCTTACTAAATATAATGTAGAGAATTTAGCCCTCAATACATACAAAGTGAGTAAAATAGGCAAAATTCTAAGAATCAAATCTGCAGCATTGTGAGTATGTACATAGTAATGTATAAATAATGAGTACACTCTACCGCAGCATACACAACATCACAACTTAATCAAATCGGAATCAGCCAAGCGTAGATTTTATTAGAATGGACCGCTGCACTGCACTGCACTACTCACATCACATCACAACACTCTACACTATAATAATAAGTATTTAGGCAGTCATGAAAGTAGTAGCATGTTATCCAAAAATATCGTAAAACCTCAGCTAATGGCCCCAAGCTCATAAAATTTCTGCAGTGATGCTAAATTATTAAACAGTCTACATATCCACAGCACGCAAGTAGGGTTTAGCATGTGCTTTACAACTTTTACGGTAGTCGCTTCATGTACCTGCAATAAGAATAACGCAATTTGCTTGAGCATTCTAATAACATAACATGCAACTACCTACATATACGATGTATCTTATGTCTGTCTGCAAACTTGTGTTCATTCGTTCGTTCGTTATGCAATTCTTTGAGTAGCTTATAGAGAAAGAGAGAGGAGGTTTACAAAAGTAGAAACTGCATTACATTTACATTCTATACATTGCAAACTGTTACTATCTACTTATTAGTTTGCCAGGCCACGAAAGCTATTCATAAGTAATAATAAGTAGATGCATATGAATTACTTAACTACGATATTCGACTACTCTGCTCCTCATTCTCAACACTCCTCTCCTGTTCACTGGTTTTGCAACTATCAAATAAAATATTCTCCACACTCTATATGCACTCTCTATATAATATTATATATGCAGCTGCTAGTGAAAATCTCACATGGAAGTAATAAAAGGGAATAAAATACTAGTAAATTGCCTGTAAAAAAACGCCTTTCAAATATTGAATTAAACTTGACGAATGAAAACTATGCCAAGCAGTTGCATTTGCAAATGCAAAAAGATGAGACACTGTAAAAAGATGTACATTGTCGAGTCAATGGGAGATAATAATATTATTATTATTACATCCCTGTAATCTACGATGCAGCAAAGAAGGGAGTATACGTACTTTGGTGCAATAATGCAAAGAAACTATTGCTGCTTTATAATAATATTTCATTACTATTATAATTCGGGATAGGATTTTTTGTACAAGATGGTTTGTCGTATCCTCATTCAAATTCAAGGATCATCATCACACTAAAACTAAAACCATCATAATTCTCTTCTTGTCTCTTATCGGTGTTACTTATTTACTTTATTTTACTTACAATGGATAGTTAAACAAATGCTTCAGTTAATTCATCTTTATATCACTACCTGCATCATCATCACGCATACCTAGTTAATATTATGCTAGCTACTAAATAATTTAGACTGACTCACCTACTCATCTCACATTAGTCCTGTAAATCCCTATTCAGTATTTTCTACGAAGAACTGCTGCTTCATTATCTGCTCATTCCAAAACCTCAGTTGAGAGTGCATTAAATTAACTTGCCTTGCCTAAGTTTGTAAATAGGAGAGTGGCTGCTCCTTATTATCTCTTTCTCTCTCTCTTTGCTAATAAATATTTACTTACTATCTGCTTAGCTCAATTAAAATAAAAATGTCATTAACTATACCAATTTAGAAACAGTGGAGCAATAAAAGTGGCAAAAAGAAACAGAAACGCACTCCGTTTTACACCACGACGTCTCTCAGTAAATTAATCAAGTCTTTGTATTCTATTTTCCGTAAGTCCTGCTACAAAAGAACAATCAATACACAAAGGAACAGGTAAGTCCTGCTTAATGTGCCATGTATGTTATCATCTATAGCTACATAAGTGTATTACTACTACTTTACTAGAACATAGTAATATCATATCACACTCATATGCCCAACCAACAAAAGGACTACGCCAACTATACTACACGTAATGAAAGAAGGAATGTAATTTAATCTAAGCTAAGCTATAGACAGGTGTACCCGGATAGTTAAGTTGATTGTCTCGTGAAGCTAATGGAAGTGAATTGCACAGTGCTAGCTAGCTAAACAAGCTAATATAATGTCGATGCTATGAGAGATGAAGAGAGCTTTGAATCTGTTTCAATGCGGTGTGTAGTAAACTCATGCACATAATATTTAATCGTCTCTCTCATGAATGTAAGTAGCGTTTAACGTGAGTGAGTAGTAGCAGCTCCATAAATTCACATCACATTCGCAGAAAACAGAGAAAGAGAGACGCTAGACGGCGGCTCACCTGCTGGTCAAATGAGTCAATGAATATTCAACAGACACAACAAAGTACTATCAATACATTTCATACACTTCTTTACTACTTTACTGCTAGTTGGCAAAAAAAACTAACCAGGTTTCCTTTACTCACTCTCTGAGTGCATACACATACATACAAAATAGTATAGTATCAGTATCTCTACTTTACTTTTACTAATCTGTTAGTTAGCCCTTATACAGATATGTGGGAGATGCGACAGGGCACAGCCACCACAAAGCTTCCCCGCACAAATGAGATATTAAATTAACTAAAGCAGGTCTCCTCATCTATCTCTGTGAAAATGTGAGCGACAGGGATGAAGCACAATAGCAATAACCCTATGTACAAAGAACATAGAAGAAAAGTGCCTACTAGTAGAATTGGCAATAAGGGAAAGGATGTCCATTCAAGGCGTCCGTTCCGTACCTCCTTCTCTAAAAATCAATTGCGTAGTTACTAAACTTTGCTTTGTAAGGAAAACAAAACAGTAGAGCTCCACCAACCATTCAATAACTCTGTCAATATTAATACATTTAGATTTTAAATAATTTAAATCCCTTTTTGTTTCATTTTCTCGTTAGTCAATGCCTAAAGCCTATACAAACACTAGAGTTGATATCAGGTGAGTATTCCCCACTTCATATAAAATTCATAGAATTCTATTTCAAGTTATACTTAATGTATGTATGATGCTAATATTAGTACAGTCAATATCTGCCGATTGATTCTATAATACCTGCACGCAGAGAGAGAATAAATAAATAAGTAGTAAGTAACGTAGTGTACAGGCAAGTAAGTATAATGCTGTACCATACCACACAGGTTGTTCTGTTTTACTTTAGCAAAGGATTTCTCACTTGCTCGAGTGTAGGTACTAATTGGAAATATGTTAGCGGAGTTGCGTGTGAGGACTATGCTCTTAATTAATCAAAATTAAACACAACTAGATATACGGCCTGCTTCTTCTAAAGCTACTGACTGACTTAGAGTGAAGAAGATGGAAAGATTAGGTCACAGTTTTTCACTTACATTGCATTAACACACTTAAGCCCGACAAGAAGGATTGCAACTTAAATAAATAGCATATAATAAATGCTTCGAGAACAGAGCACTGCTCATTGATGCATTGTGAATTCTGAATGCATAATATGATACTCCTTGAGTCAGTTCAGCCCCACAACTAAGTAACATCCAACTCAACCTCATCACAACACAACCAGAGAAGAGTGAACTACCTTAACTTAACTATTAACTATGAGGGATGGATGCCATGGATGTCTGCATCATTTCCATCCACACGGTATCTCCTCATTTTGTTAACCCATTTGTATATCCACTCAAATAAAATATTATAATGTGCCAAGCGTACTGACAATGAGCCCTTGCATTCTATTCCTCTGTCTGTCTTCTATTCGCACACAGCTAGCTCAATACGCCATTAATCTTTACATTTGCTTAGCTTTTTTGTTTCTTCTGAGTTAAGCTTAAACGTGCGCACACTCGCCTTACACTTAATTCCTCTTTCCTTCTGCTTACATTACGAGATGACTTAGAGCAATAAATAAACAACTGTGCCTTCCCTTCCCTACACCATCATCACCATCCATCCCTATTTACAACAAAGCACAAGTTTACAGTGATATTATTTCCACTGCAACTATATTTTGTCCTACAAACTTGTATTTAATGCTCAATTGCTCTCCATTATCCTCTTTAAAGGCTTCATTTCAACAATAATAAATAAAACTGGGAAGGCTCATAATAAACACACGTATATAATATCTATTCATCTAGTTACACAAAATCTGTTAGAATACACCATACTTTCAAATCCAATTCCCCAGGTGCATATATTTAATATTCTACTTCCCATTGATCTACTCTATTATATGCATACTCTGATATAGTAAAGTAAAAATTATAAAGGATGCAAAAAAACCAGCGAGCAAAACTCTGTACGCGGTTTGTGTTACAATAAAGCCTTTTCAGTTTGCACATTATCTTGTTAAGTTGGAGATAGCAATGTTCACTTTTGAAGGCCAAAAGGACAGCTTATGTGCACTATCATTGAAGTTAATACTTATAATAATGCGCAATCATTAACGAGAGGGTTGTACTGCATGCAAAATAATATTCTCTATTACTGGAATGAAAGATATGAAATTACTATACATGCTTAGCTAATCATTCTATCAAAAATACATTAAAGCCCTATCTGTTTTGTTGTTGTTTACTATAATCAATATTACTGCGTATTTCTGTATACTCTGAAAAAAATTGAACCATACAGTCTGTACATTAAGCACGAACAATTCAGTAAAAATGTGAGAGTTTATTATATGGTTACAGTATATACAATGTACACACATAGTTCAACTGACTACACACTGTACACAACACACAACTACATGCATCGAGCGATTCCCTAAAAGCCTGTCATGTCATGATCACAGATGAAGCCATACTATTATAATGTTAAAGTACCTAACACAAAAGTCAGGGCCAAGACTTTGTTCGCTGTCTAATAGCTTCAAGTCACAAAAATGGCGAAGAATGTTATAAATTACCTTGTAGCTAGATAGGTACTATATATGTATGTAAAGTAAGAAAGAATGACTCTGATTGATACCGCACACACACACATATGATCCAGCTTTCTTTTGTCCTGCTAAATAATGCTGTTAGCAATACACAAAATTAAATATAAAGTAACACTCTCTGTCGCACCTTTAATATGGGCAGAGGAAAAAGATGTTTTGCAATCCAAACGCCCCGTTGCAATGGCTGCATGGCTACCTTTATGTCAATATGTAAAATAATCCTTTGCTATCTTTAAATCTTCTCTTCTAGGCTGAATGACGCAAATTCCAAGACTTTAATTCAAGAGACAAAACTGCCGACGATGTTATGCGTTCACACGAACTCGACGGAACTGAACGTAACTAAAAGCTATTATTATTATTATTTTCCATAGAGAGCCATTCAATTTGTCTAAATATAAGTGTCGTTTTTTATTTACTTTCATACGAAAAGTATATGCAAGTTGTAGCACAATGTTCATAATAAGTAGTAATCTATTTAGTGACGTAGTTAGCATTATGAATGAGAGGTACGTAGTGTGACTTTGCGCTGGGAAGTCCATTCATTGCATTTAACAAAGACGCAGGGCACGAAAGTGAGAATTCAATAGAAAAGTCATTCAATTCCACACAGGAACTTCAAGACTGTGAATTGAACTCACCTCGCTCGACTCTACTGTCTTAACAAATCCATTCAACTTGCCTTTCCTCAAATGCTCACCTCCATCTAACACAACAACATCAGAAACTTGACATGACAGGAGCATAGAACAACAGAGGAAAGTGAAACGAGAATCTGTTATTCTGCTCTTGTTTCTTACACGATTAGTTACATATAAGTATAAAAGGTAGTAGTGTATAATACCTAGCCACATATTATTTCTACAGATTACATACTGTGAAACAAATAATGCAAAGTCTGAAAAGCCAAAGAATCAACTAATGAAATTACTCCATACGTTTTCATACAAAGTTCGAGCCAAGCAAGCCACTTGTTTTCTTAGAGAGATAAAAGAGAAGCGAGTTAAACATGAACTCGTGTCAAAGATCACCTACCTAGCTAGCTCCTGGCTTCTTCTGCTATAATATAACCGTCAGTCCCTTTATCTCACACTGTCTTGACAATTACAAAATTTTCTACTGGCAAAAAAAGACAGAGACGCATTTATTTTAGTTAGGGCATTACCACATTTTATTTTGCCATTCAATTCATTCATCCAATAAATTACACTTCACATTATACTCAACTGCTACGGGTCCGGCCATATTTTATCAAGCAAGAACTTGTCGAAGCCCCAGACAGATATTGCACAAATCTCACTCACCCTTCCTCTCTGCCCATAATACTAATGTCATGCTTGCCTCTGAGTTAATGCTGCTGCCCAGTCTGCTTTTGCTAACTCCAGAGCAGTGATGCAAGGGAACGAAACGAGGCGCAGACCTGCTCGAGCTCACAGACAAAACTCCCTTGCCTGACTTATAAATTCTCATTCAAATCCAGCGATAAACATAAATAGGAAGGTAGGGGAACTCAAACAAATGGCATTTAAACGGTCATTTCCTTTGTGGCGACTCAAAAAATGATTAAGGAATATGGCAGAAAGAGGATGTCGCAATACTCGCAACCAGCAGTCAGCCCTGCCGTAATAGCTACGTTTATTCCCCTTGATATTGAGCAGGCAAGGCAGCAACTGAAACAATGTGCAATACTTAAGCTTCAATTCAAATTTGACTCGTGGAATATAATGGCATTCATTTTAGAGAGAGAGACACTGACACTCAAGTGGGTGCTGTTCAATATAAGGAAAATTGTTTTCTGAAGGAACAGGATGAGTTTTGGTTTGTGACTCCCACTTGCCAGCCCCAAAGAATCAATACTCTATATTTATTACTGAAATAATTATTATGGTTAGTACTTTATCTGTTGACTTAATCTAGCACACCGTTGCTCTGATTTGATAGTCTTAGCTCGTTGCAGATATGGACTAGAAATAGCTTTATTTATTTTTAAGTGGGAAAACAAACAGTGTTCTCTATGCACTTCGATTACATTAAAACTGTAGCTAAGTGTGTGCAGAAACACAAACTTAGGCACGTATAAATAACTCAGGAGGCAGATGTACAGTGTAATCCAAAATATGCGTAGCAAGTCCCAGTATATTTCTCTTACACGCTCTTGTAAATATCCATAGGTATATTATTTATTTCACTACTACCACAAATACCAACGATACATTTTCATTTCCAGCTTCTGTCTCCATTATTGTATACATACAAAGTGTTTATTCAATCCCTTCGTCACTCTGCTAACAAACGACACAGACAGTAGTTCACATGTATTGTACATGGTCAAATATTAGTCGACGCGAGGTGGATTTGCCATATAGACTGATAGATAATATAATGGCCGGTGCTAAGTGTACGTAGCGATAAGTATGATAAACATGATATTATTCCAAGAAGAAGAATCTTTATCAGAGGAGAAAAAGGATCCGTCCGTATAGCTTAAGTATATTATAGAGATAAATAAGTAGGGAGTGCAGGCAGGCAGCTAGTAGGGGAATGGTGCTACTATAACTAAGCGGATTACATTAGCATTCGTAGAAACAACACTTGCAAGACAAGGCAAGAGAAGACATTATGATGGCGAAACTTGAAATGCGCAGTAGGCAAGCCCAAGTCTACATCTGCAACACTTTTTATCTTTCTCTCTATTAGCACTCACCGTAGGTAAGAAACTTGCTCATATGTTTTTTTATATTCCATTCGCCATTTGATTGTCTGTATGATACGGATACACTCTATCTACACACACAGACACTCTAAATCCTTCAAACACATTTCTGCCTACATCTGTTAAAACTATACTCGAAGAATAACTACGAAGATACACTAAAAAAACGATGAAGCTATGCTAAAAGGGCAACATATAAAAACATAATAAAACTACCTACCTACACTTAGTATGCACGCTTGCCTTTCAAAAAACATACCCACTACTAGTACATACATACAACACAGAGAGCAATGCGTAGCATAGAATACCTATCGAGATAATCCTACAGAATTTCACCAAGAAATTCCACATAGCAAAATGATATTCAAGTCAAGTTTAGTTACGGGAGGGCATTGAATCACTACTTCCCAGACTACTACAGTACGAAACGAATCATATTTACTGGCGTGTAATAAATATCTAAATAGATACAGTAGCAGCCTGACAGTTTCATTGTTGTAATGGGATATTGAGTCAGTAGTGCAAGAAAAAAAAGAATCCGTTCTGGAGTGAGTGAATTTGATGTAAAAAGTCGGAAGTCTACGGAAAAAGAAATATTAACGAAGCATTAGGGATGAAATATGAGGAGTCTGCAACTGAATTCGTCAGTAGGAAGGGTAAACACAGTAGAAAGAGTCAAATAGTCAAACAGGCAAAGTT
>JABASI010002407.1:0-19875 GCA_019776505.1 Tomocerus nigrus
CAAGGATCCTAGATACTCCCTCCCCCTCCCCTCCCCTCCCCCCTTCCCCTAAAAGGATTGGCAAAGAATCGAAAATGATGAACCTATAGAAGTTAATTCAGTATTAAATGTTTTTCAATATTTCACACAAATGTCAGCAAAAAGAGACATAATTATTATTACTGATTATTTTAAGAATTATAATTTACTAAGTGTGTAAGCACAATATTCCTTCTACTTAGTCTTGTCAAATAAACATAGTAAAATTTTGTAAGGCAAGTAAACGTTATGACTTATTCATCTCATTTTCAAGGACGTGTAATGTAAGTAGTAGGATTTTTAGTGAACGTACTGGCGAAAGGTCGATAATGGCTTCTTTAAGTTTAGATACAGCAAGAAGACCATACTCTCACGTTCAGGTATATACTGTAGTAAGGTACTTTTCAAAATACTTAATTGTCATAATTGCGTGTAAGAATTTATTTTGAAGAGGATAAATTGACAACAACAATTGACAATCAGAAATAGACATTAATATCTAGTGTTCATGTTTCGTTGTTTTTGTCTTTCCCCCTTTCCAACAAATTCACACAATACGCTAATTTCACTAACAATACAATAGAGGTATCTATTGTTTAAAAATGCGCATTTACATAAATAGGAAGCAAGCAGGATTCATAAGTAGAGAAGCAGGTAAGCAAGTGGTTGTTTGCTTGCTTTAAGTTGGTCTTATTGGTGGATGAAGGTGTACATATATTTACGGTTGTAGTTGTGAATCTCATTGGATTAGATCCTAAGAGCCACAAGTCAAGGAGAAAGTATCCGAGCAACAACAAAAAGATGTTGGGAGTCTACAAAACGGAAGGCAGGAGCGTAATGGTGAAAAATTGGTGTAGCTGAAGTGAATGGTAGAACTGGAAAGAAGATGCTCCGCCACTTCTTTCGACAGAATTGTTAATGATATTATAGCCGATGGATTCGTGGATCCACTGTGGCCTTTTTTGCGTTTCCTTCCTTGCTCTGCGCATAGACAACATCTCGTCCACCTCGAAGGAGGTTAGTAGCATTCGCCTTGAAGCTAAGAGAAAATTTACTTTTACCTTTCACCCTCACAACAGAATGCTAATGCAGCTCCTGGATCGCCTGCTAAAAAGATCGCCGACGACTTTCAATTTGTATCTGAACAGTCTCCGTCTAGTAGCTAGCTAGTCGCTTCATTGATTTAAAGAGTAGTGACTGGACGTGAAACAAAAAGAGCTAGAGTTCAATAAAGGTTATTTACACAGAAAACTGTGTCACCTCAATACATGCGGAATATTTTTGACCTTTGTTTGCTCTCTGTCTTAACCTGCAGATAAATAATACAGTCATATGTATGTAGGCAAGGCTTTGAAAACTAGTTCCTGCTCCATTTAATATGAGAATGGATTTTTTGCTATTCTTTTAGTAGAGCGTGAGAACAGGAGCGATAATGTGTATATGCCATTTCAATCGTATTGACGAGTGTGTAAAATAAGAAACAAATTCCAGGGAAAATAAAAAAGGAGAAGAAGATTTTATGTGATGGGCCTTTCTTAGCTTTAGCTAGCCAATCCAGAATCTTTGACTGCATTCTTAGACAATTGCTGGGCTGTGTGTAGAGTGCGAGGACTGCCGGCGGTATTTGTCGTCTGTGCCGCGGAGTGAAATGTAAGTATTACTACTGCAGTGTGTCTCATTCTTACGCAGCGAACTCGTTTTACGTATAGACCGTGTAAAAATCTCATGACTCTATGTACAATTTTATAGGATTTAAGAGGGAGAGAGAGAGAGAGCCGTGTTTTGGGTGTAGGTAGTGGCGGGGGTTGAGAACAGAATCACATCATCATAAATCACACGTTCTCAGGGATCGAGCCAACCGAGAAATAAAGATTTCTCGCGTCGAGACCCTTGAGAGGCTGGAGACAAAATGACTCTTCCTTTACTCTCGTTCACTCTCAGTCACTCAGTCAAAGCTTAACAGTCTCTTCACTATTCAGCCCAAGTCACTACACTCACTACAAATGGACACGGAAAAGGAAACCAATAGAATGTACCTATTTATGGATTGCACATCTACACTATTGTCGTGCACTGCCTCAACTTCAAATTTTTCGAATGCCTAAGTGACGTGAACCAGACATCTCGCCTTTGACGAACACATTTTTACTTCTCCTTCGGCTATTTCTAATTTCAGAAAGTGTTGCTCCTTCCAACAACTGCCCAAAGTGGCATTACTTCACAAATTACTTATTTTGGGAATGTAAATAAAGCCAAACACAAATTCTAGCTACGTTGTTGAAATTATAATATTACCAATGAAGTGTAGATGAGAATGATGAGATGAGGTGGTAGGGTGGTACCATTTTGAAAATTGGCGAATTTACAATACTCTGACAATTCCGCTTAAAATCCATTTACTTACTTTTCTATTTCTAAGTTACTTACTTGTCTATTTTGTATTCAGTTAATGAATTCAATGGAAGATTGTATTATTTGAGTACCTACGCTACGCAAACGCAGCTACGTATGGATTAGTATCATCAGATGTCATTAATGTATTAATGTATTTACATAATATATAATCATAATACACATCTTTAGGCGCATTTTCCCTTCCTTTCTGTATAGATGTAGAGAATAGAGATGCGGGGCAGATTAGTGAAATAAGAAGAGCATCCGTTTGTTTTATATTTGTGGGAAACAGTGTTACTATAAGGTCTGTTCATGGAGCTTAGTAGTATTTGTAGCCTGCTTGTAATGTAATGTTACCACATGGATTTCGGATCAAAATCCGTTAAAAAGCAATTGTGACCTGAGGGAAGATGGTGGAAACACATATGGCATCCCATACCTGAGCTACGAAATGGAAGGGGTAAGAAGAGAATAGTGTTACGAAATCCCAAATGCTCTTCTTCCCTTTAGTAATGCTACGATGATATGACTTTCGCCCTTTTGCATGCAAGTATAGTGCGTCGGATTGAAAAGAAAATGTCTTTGTAGGGAGGAGAGTGTCCTGAATATCATGCACGTCCGTAAGTAGGCTATAGCAGAGAGTTGTCTGAAAATGGTCTGTCTGTCTGTGGAGAAAAAGGGATGTTATTTATTTTAATAGAAGCTGGCTGCGAAGAAGGAATTCTACAAGTCCATGCAGTGCCTACGTACCTTGCTGTGTGTGCAGAGACAGAGAGTGGGAAGGCGGGATCCGCCTATTGTCTCGTATTTGTTTAGTTGTTAGTCGGCACTTTCTTGTCTTAACTTATTTACTTTCTCGCTTTTCCTAACTTGACTTGGTTTCCTTCGTTCAGTCAGTCTAAAGCAGCAGATTTTCTACTGTTAATTTCTTATACTTTTATAACAAAAGTAGTTTTCTTCCTTGCTTTTTATTCCTAAGTTTCCATGTACTGGCACTGTAGTTAATTTAGTTTTCCCAGATATAAAAAGGAGATGAGACGGAATGATGTATGAATGCGATGCAGTCAAATTAACAGAGGCAAAAGGTTTAGTTCTCACTGTCTTGTTTCTTTGGGCGTGCCTTGCCCTCCCGACCTTCGCCATGTCGTATAATTTCCAATTTTACAAATGCATTTGTATTTTCTCTGTCGCTTCGAGGTTAAACTTCCTCTTCTATTTCTTATTTACTTTGTTTCACGTCTACTTGGGAAATTTTATGGATACAGACTTAGATAAAAGAGAGGTTCCCTAACTTCAACTTAGTGAAAACTCTCCAGTCAAAGTAACTGCCTAAATAACTAACATTTCCAGCAAAAACAACACATCTGCAATCATTTCGTCTAGCACTACATCCAAGCTAACTCCAACTGTAATTAAACAGATACGAAGGTGATGAATCTCGTAAAATGTTTTAATGCGTTTCATAAAAAGACTTTAAAGCGTCCAATAGCCACGGCCAAAATGTAGCAGGAAAGTCCAAGGCAGAAAAAATTGTGCTTATTTAAATTCCTTGTAAAAAGATGTGTTCTCTTCATTCGTAATATTCCTGTGCTAGTAAACAATTTTCATAGCTGAGTATATTAGTGCAGGAGTCGTAGTCGTAGTCCATCGAAAACTTTCCCCCGTTTCCCTCTTTCTGTCATCTCACCCAAAACTTGAAAATGTAATGAGAAACAGTCATTTGACTAATGTAACATAGAGCCAAGGGCATTCTATGGAAAACTGGAAACAAAGATACAATCATATACTAAAGGTCCTTTCTAAATATATCAAATCTAGAGTGACGTAGCAATACTTAGTGATATTAATGTAAAGGCACAGAAAAACTTGACGCCTACCTATTGCTATTTTGAAATTTGAAAACCTAATGTACATGTTACATAAATACGATTCCTTTATCCTTTATTATGAAACCTTGTTGTTGCAAATGGAGTTATAAATGAAGGTGGCATAACTTTGAGTCAGAATCAAGAAAATGTATTTATATACCTAAGTAGAGTATCGTTGTTGAGAGTTGAAAAGTGTCTATATTTAATACAATTACATTAGATAGGAGATGGAAGGAAGGAGAGTGAAAGTTTAGTTCGGAGGAATGGTGTAGGTAGGTATAGGGTTGTTACCTGTCTTGTGCAAAGAACACAATAAGTATTCACATAAGGGAGTAACAAAGACAAATACTTAAGTAACACGAGTTGAGAAGATAGAAGGGCAGATTGAATTGGATAGGATGGGCAAGGGAGGAAAAAGGGAAATCAAGTTGACTCGGCCTTTAAAATAGTATCAGGACTGCTGATATTTGCACTGCTAGGAGATAGTGCTCGTGTAAATGTGGAGTCAGAGCCTCCACTTCCGAATCACTATTTTATCCGTAAAGTGATACTTCATATATCCATACAGTATATCCATCTGATGCGGATATATCTGTAAGGGAGGAGAAGATATATTCTTATGTATATGTACTTCTTAAGTAAGTAGTGTGTATAAGTGTGAAATATGTGAAAAGAGGGGAAAGCAAATAGATTTACTACCCCAAAGAGAAAGAATCCATTCATTCCGTTGCAGTAAGTACAGCAGTACAAGAGCCAAGTCAAGAACATTACATTACATTAGCTATACATAACTTTCTCCTACTCCACTCCACTCCTACCTAATCTAATGTGGGTAATGCACAACATAGCTCTAGTATCTAGCATTCTATGAGCTACACATGCTACACACTCACTGCATGCACACAGCCTCAATATCCATACAAACATTGAATAGAAATGATGAGGATGGCAAGTCACCTATTTCTCGAATAAAAATACCCGGATAATGTACCAGTAGAGAGAGAGAAAGGCAGGAGAATGAGAGAAATGCACTTGAGATGCTAAAATTGAGCTCCTGTTACTGCCAACCTACTCAACTAAGTAAACTCAACTGGTTTGCTTTGTTGTGAGATGTTTTAGGAGCACAGGAACTCTGCTATGCACTCACAGACATAAGCAACATTGTTCTAGACTTTCCTTTTGCTCAGGTTATCCATATCCCTTATAACTATATATAAATATATATTATATATATACTATATAAATATATAATCTTGTGTATAAATAGGCACAGCAGTATGCTACATTTATAGATAGGCACTGGGAGAAGAGATAAGTTATGCTAAAATCTAAAAGCATCCAAAAGGCCATATAGGGAAATGGCAAAGACGATAGAAGCCAAAAGTCATCCCATCTCTTGTTTTCTCCTCTCTTCCCTTTATTTCACTTTCCTCACAAGGGATGCTCAATTTCATTCTGATAATGCAACCAAACCGACGAGCCAAGGATCTTAGTCAACTCAGTCAAGTCAGCCGAGAGAGAGAGAGAGAGAGCAAAGAATTATATTACGGCAGGAAATGCACAGTTATGAACATAAGCGTGAGTGAAGAGCTTTCAGCAGATATGGAGATGAAGTGCAGATGAGAGCAAAGGGATGGATTTAGATAAAAGTAAACCAAAGCAAAATACTCACATGATTAATATTATATTTCTACACAATGCATGACTACTTACATAATTCACATTTCAACAGTCCATATCTCAAATTCCTAATAAGCATACAACTATTGCCTCAATTTACAGTCACACAGAGACAGGAATCTAGTACACATGATATTTCCCAACTCCCAAGGCTTACTAAATGCTTATGCAGACTTTTCCCTTTTTATGACCGTTAGGAAGTCGGATATTTACTACCTACAGCACAATGCTCGACAGCCTGAACTATTTAAACACACTTTCCTCCTTTCATATTTATGCGTATTGTCATTTGTAGTTCACTATGTTTCTCTCTAATCTGAATTATGCACATTTCTTAAATGGCCACTTAACTTTCACTGCGTTTTCTGCAAGAACTACAAAATATTATATGCTACACCATCATTTCAACATAGTTACAATAAAGGCCAAACAACAAAACTCTAGATCTTTCTATGGAAATCTGACACGAGAAATTGCGATATGGAGAAATACTTCTTCCGATCTCAATTATTTGTAACTACATGCCATTTCGCTTGTGAAACAACGGGAACTATAGTACGTAATAGTATAGGGACATGAAAATCCAAAGACAGAGCTACTTGCTACTTAAAGGTTAACGCGAAAATTGGACAAAGGATTTCCTTTAAGCACCTCGACAGTTAAAATTGGAAATGCGTAGAATTGCAACTCAAGTTCTGCACATTCCGGGTACTTAATATTTCTCATAATAGACATTTAAGCACTACCACTATTGTTGCCTCTCTATTATTTTCTATATTTAAGATTTCCAACTTCCTTGAAACGGTTATCCCTAACTCTATTGGCACACTAGCGATAAAAAAGGCATATGCATGTTTATTACAACGACCACATGTCGAGTACCTTTCAGACTTTTATTAAAACATAAGGAAACCACAGGGCAAGAACATTTAAGTTGTTGTGCAAATTACATTGCTTCTTTTTAACTTTATTCTTCCTAAGATTCAACTGTATAAATGACATTATTATCGAAATTGGGTCGATAAGCCCAAGCTCATGGTTAGAGCATATTAAAGGATAATTGATAATTTTCTGGTCAACGTACGGAAAAGTGATAGCCACCTACAAATAAATAACTCTTTACTTCTGGGTATTTTTATATTTCATATCACAAACTGTGCATATACATACAATTGCATGCAATTGCAAATTCGAAGCTTAAAGTTCGCACATATAGTGAGTAAAACCTGGAAAGTAGAAAGTATCTAACATAAGTAAACAGAGTGGCATAAGTATCCATATCTACAGACACATTTACTATAAAGCCTTCTTTAGTTGCTGTGGCACACCGTGCTTTATATACGCAACAATATTTCCACTACACTCCTACTATCATTATCATTCACAGTGAAGTTACTCTAACGATCAGTGAAGCTCTCGCCAAGACATTTCCGGCCACCACCCGGAGCTCTTCCCTAAACCGAACTTATGGCACTGAATTCACTTTTCTCCATTTTATGTCATTTTATTTCATATATTTCCCCTCTCCGCTTGCAATGCAAGATAATATGCTTTGTACGTACATAACATTGTTTTCCCTTCATAGCTACACATTTTATTTATTTCCTACATATAATAATATCACAACTCAACTATGTAATGCAGATTATACAATCCTTCCAGAAAATCATTTGCTCGGTATTTATGAAACATATTTTGTAAATTTTCTCCCACGCTCTTCGCATCGACAAATACCTTGTTACAAACAAATTTTCGATTTATTAACTTGCAGATATTTAATAATTTCAGTGTCACTCTCACATGTACAACAATTACCAATACATTAGCCATACAAATTCCTGTCCGGCAAACGAATTGTAGGCGATTATAATTTCAATCAATATTTCAACGGTAATAATTATTTCTTGACGTTGTAAAGAATGGTTGTCTAAAGTTGTGAATATGTAGACGATGAAAATGCAAAGCCATGATCCAGAATTTAGAGTTGCATATAATTGTATTAGATTTGCATTTATGTAGACTTAATGGTACCTACATGGTAAATTGGTAAGTACAGTATAAAGGAGTCTGTACGGTACAATGTGCAATTTAAGTGTAATGCTGACAATTGTAAGTTAACTACAGCAGTGTATTATTCCCAATTCACTACTCCATAAAATGCATAGAACATAATAGGTTAGGACAGCTCTGATGGCTATTGTATGTTGTGTTCATAGTGCCTACTTTACTTTTTAGGAACTTCATGTTGGCTTTCCGGTCGACAGTAAAGCAACATTAGTACTTCTATCTTCCCTTTAGACGATATTAGCTACTACAAATATATACAACTATGGTGGTGTAGCATAGCAATATAGGCACATAAATACCATTGTAGTACATTTGGAATTGGGAAAGCTATCGTTTGGCTACAACAGTGAAAGCAAAACATTGTCTTGTATGTTAGGTAGCGATTTGGTCATTGGTCTGAATTGAATCGGACGACAAGGCCCTGTAATATTATTAGGGATATATTTTAAGGTCAGTCAGTGGACATTACTAATTTAGATAATATAGTGATAGCCATGTACGCAGTCAGGGAGGCATTGGTCTTAGGGCAAGTCTCGATGGTAAGTGGAAAAGTGATGCAAGTCCGTGGGCAAGTCAAATCATCGAATATTAGGCACTCTGAGAGCGGAGTTAACAACAGAGGAGAGTGAATGGATAGCATTAAATCAAAGCTTCGACTTCTAAATGGGGCGAGGGAAAAAAGTGAATGAGACTATGCACTTTGATATAGTAATAGAATAGAGAGTAGGCTCATGTGGATTTACATTACCTACATTACGGAATCTGGAGCACTATAAACAAGGGATAGGCGACCATTATTATTAGCTATAAGATATGTGAGAAGAGTCTTGTGTCGACCAAGAATCCCAATATGGACTATTGCACTACATAAAAATACATTTGTATAATATGGAGGCATTAATTTTCATTGGCGGCTTCGCTTTTCTTTGTCCTTTCAGTAATATAATGTAAGTTACTGGTGTAAGTACACGATGTGATGGCGGGGTGACACTCTCAGAAATATATGTTGCTCAGTCAGCCAACCAAACATTGTAAATTATTATGACTCCACTAAAACTCTATACGCTGCTATGTGCGGAACGGATTTCATTTTTTTTACTTTCACCCGTACACTTTCCATACAGGGCTAACAAGAAAAGCCATTTGAATTTTGCAGCGTTTGTAAATCCTACCATAGCGCTGCATGTAAATATAGTTCTTGTAGTTCTAGTATATAGTGTAAGTTGGAAATTATGCAAGAGGGAGCAAAATTTTATTACTTGCATGAAGCTTAATACAAAAAGGATATACTAAGCTGATTTTTTGCTAGTTAACCACATGGAATGTTTTGCTTGCTATCCATAATCATATACCTACATATATTAAGTCGATATGTAGTACAGAAATAATAATGTAGTGTAAATCTTTTAGGGAGAGCGATGAAAAAATATTATTTCACTTTCTTTCAATTTGCATTAGTGAAAGGAAGGGTGGTGGTGATGTGGTTGTAGGGATTTTGTTGTTGTACTATGTAACTGCCAACTGCATTTGGTAATGTTGGATATTTTTGTACATGGATGCATTTAGTAGGCTACTTAATGTTATTTAGTCTGAAAAAAATAAAGAATGTAATAGTAATGTGGTTGATTCAATAATAGTCTATTGGCACGAAAATCTCCGATTCAATAATACAAATTGATAAGAAATCACAAAAGTGAATAAAGCAGGAGGAGAGTATAATAGCCGTTTCATGCGTCGCTTTCCATTGCATCCCAATAGAAAGAATTGTTTTCCGTGCTGTTCTAATCCAATTCATAGGAAGATCAAAATATGTTTGGGTGTTTTCGAGCATATGCCAAACCTGTAGGGCAAGCAAGACTGAGTTCTTTCTCTGCTCGGACACATAGAAGAGGGAGCATTAGAAGGCGATCATACATACACAATGCGCTAGTAGGCTCTAATGTTTGCTTGCAATGAAAAAGCCTTCTTTTTCCTACTGACAGAGTCTGACACTTAGCTATTCTATGTCCCTACTTCGGCTAACTAAAACTACAATCTACAAAGTACATGCTACAGCCGAATTTCTTTGCTTCCATGTAGGAAAAACTATTAAGACTTGCCAAGCCGGAAACATTTCCTGACCGAGCGCAAATTTTTATGTGTGAAGCGAGAGAACATAAATGGCACTCGACGTGCTTTCCTTTTTCCAAATGTATTAATACCACACGTAGATATCGGATGTAGGGACGGAGTACATGAACAACAACACACACACACACAAACCAGATAGCCGATACTATACTACCACCGGCTACTACGACTACCTCTCTTTCTCTTATTGTGCCAGCTCTGCCGTAATGGGACTTTGCTCCGGACTTTATTTACCATTCCAATCCTTTCTCTTACTCTCCTTTCTCCGCCGCCACCACTCCAGCCAACTAACTAACCCAAGTTACACACAGAAAAATGTTCTACCTGCCTTATAACCCTCTTCTCTCCCTCAGACAAGAAACACCGTGAAATATAACATGAGTTTTTATGAAGAAATAAACAATAACTTTCACCAAGAATCCTTTCTGCTAAGCTACAATCCATCTGGACTTAACTTAACCTTACGACTTTTTTACCTCCACTAATTTTTTAAGGCTTCAGCTTACTTTCCCCGTACTTTTTCAATTTTCACAAGTGGAGCTCATGAAAGAGTGGCCAATTTAGCTAATACATATTTTCTAGTAGCTACAACATTTTACCCCCCACCCCCACTTGAACACTGTAAAATATTGTTAATATTTATGACAAATGTGTGTTTGTAAGAATATAGCATGGTTGTGGGGTAAGTAACTAAGTTATAAGAGACAACAAAGTTTATAGCTGAATGTCATGTAATAATATTATTCGAATTATGAGGATAGTGAAAAGAGCGATTATTAATTTAATCTTTCATGTCTTAAAGGCGCATAGAGTCAACAGAAATTTGTGTGGATTCCGTTTGTCAATATTTTATTAGAGCTGCTGTCTATTTGTAGCTAGAGAAAGGGGTTCGAATTGTGGCTGGAGAAAGATGAAGGGAAGTAAAATGTATGCATATTAAGCAATTGTGTTCTGTTGACAAGAACAATGCAATTTAAAGCCAGTAGAGCATAAATCCAAAGTAGACGATAATAGTCTAAAGCTATGTATGCTTAGTGTAAAACTCTCTCTAACTGAGTGAAAGCAAAGAGAAAGCAAAGAGAGAAACGGGTAGGCAGTGGTGGCATTCCTCTCCTCCTGCTCCTATATCTTCTTAGGCCACACTTAGCGTGTAATTACGACAGATACTCCTAACTAAAGAAATATATGCGTGGGACTGACTGGCTGACTGAGTGCACCTCTATAGCACATACGACAATAATAATTATCCCTTATACACGTAGTTAAGGGGGGATAATTATGAATATCAGCTGAGAGATGCAAGTGGAGTGTAGATAACCAACTATTAATTGCACGTACTTATACTGCTATTGTTAACAAACATGAAATGGAGATTATAGGGACGGACGGAGTGAGTAGTGAGCATTCTCATTCTCCAGCATAACCCAAACGACCAACGAAGCATTCCACTGTGGTCGACAAGTTGAGCGTTAACTTTAACGCTTTTGCCTTTCTCCAAGGTAGTGCTTAGGGAGAAAGTCCTACTCGTCTACAGATAAACAGACGGCACTGCTAATGCTAATGCCTGCAACGACTAGGAAGATCTAAGTATTTAAGTATGTCTGCATGAGAGTCGGAGCTAGAAGAATATTAGGAGACGGCGAAGAAAGCGCGAGATGAGTCAGAGGATTAGAGCTAATACAAAGCCTGTCCCAAGTAACCAAAAGCGGATAAGTATTTGTCTAATCTAATCTCCTGTTGTAGCTAGCTTAAGTCTAGTCAAGTAAATAAGTGCTCTGTCTTGTTCTATCCGTAGCCGTAGCCCTCCTCCTCCTCCGAATGTATCTCAGCTCTGCTCTACTGCTCTACAAACAACGACACCACTCATACATTTATTTCTACACAACTACTTACAACGACACCTACTACGACTACCTACTACGACTACCTACTACGATAATACACAAATAATACTAACTTACTTTCCCCGAGACAGTGAAAGCAGCTTTCACCGCCTCGTTTTCTATCCGTCCCTTATCTCCCATCTGTGCAGATATAGCAGGAGACAAGAGAGAAATGTCCAAATGGCACAGATAGAACCAGTTTCTCCGCCTCGCTATCTTTTTATCCTGCTCCACAAAGCTCCACTATTAAATACTTTCCAGCAGGCACATTAGAAGGAACTGCTCGGACAAATGCATAAACTAAAGGTAGGTAAGTTAGACTGGAATGTGCATGCATAACGCGATAAGTCGCCTAATCCGCACCGAAAACACAAGAGAATGGAATGAGAGAGAAGAGTTAGTGTAAGGGTAGTGAGTGAATCAGAAGGAAACAATAGAGTGGAATTCCCCGTACGAAATCCCAATGAATCCCTCAACACTTCCCACCTATAAATCTCCTTCATTTCACTATTATGGCTTCCTCCACAGATCTCACCACTCCAGAACAATCAACTTCCCAACTCAAATCACACTCCTCCCTTGTTAACAAACTATATAATATTTGAGCAACTACTTTGGGCAATTTTAGATAGCTCTCCCTATCTCTCCTACTTGTCACATTGTCAAAGTTCTACTAAAAATTATATGCCACATTTATAGATACAGATACGGAATTTGTAACAAAGTTTGATACAAAATTACATTTAGCCACCTACCTGTCACAACTATTCAAAATATTTATGACATAACGTTTTCAGGTTTAGTAGTCAATGAAATTCAGCTGATGCCAAATATTTTCATTGCAATTCAAAGTACATCAAAATATCCAAGAATTTACTTCACATTTAATTTTCGGATAAATCTGTAACAATGCGGAACAAGGTATTAGCTAGACAACGTCGAGGCATAAAGAGCGTTTATGTAAAAGATGCAAATTTTAGAATGAGAAATATTATCTATTTATAATATGCTATATTCGGGTTATCTCTTTGTTTTGTAGTCATTCTTGTGATTTAGTGTGGATGTTATGATCCAGTGCGCGTTGAGACACGGAAGACTAGCTTAAAAGGGAAACGAGTCAGTCGTCCTCACAGACGGCTCCTTTAATAATGCTCCCTATAATATTAATAAGGTCTCTAGTTATAGATAGATAAATGTGCGTGGCAATATGTTGTGTGAATACTAATGCAATGCAATGCAGCGGTTACTGTCACTCAGCCCATTGTCTCACCCACCCCGAAAATGATGATAATTCCTCGGAATTGTGCTGATGATCATTATAATGATCTGCCTCCTCCTCGTGACATTCGTATTCGTTATGTCACATCATTCTCATTTTCAGCTCAACTCAATTCAACTCCACACTACCTTCCCATTCTAAACACACATACTGTACATAAACTGGTAAACACATAGGTACATAGCTAAATAATAAGTAGGCACGCGGCATGGTTATAGGTTGAGCATTCATCCTACCTCGTACACTCGTACTACTTCATATCATACAACCCTCTTCTCATCATCAGAACCCCTCACTTAATTTCATCGCTATTCATCAAACAAACATTACATACATGATATACTTTAAAGAGATCGATGAATTCACCTACCTATGCAATGCAATTAGGATAGGAATCTCATTCAGGAGTGCTTTAATACAAAATACAAGTTACAAGGACACAGAAACAGACAAGTGAGATAAGCAAAAATTAGATCGTACACATCTGGGGCATCGCAATAATACGATGCAGAATTTGATGTATAGATGTGAGTGTGAGTATTTGAGGAACCACCATGGAAAAAATGTAATCTATTTACTATAATGTTTAAAAAGAGGAAATAATTAAATTGTGGCTATATTTTAAAAAATGCTGTTTTATTGACCAATTGTCAATACAAGACTAATGCCAGTAATGCCCATCTTGCCCCTCGTAGTTAGATGTATTAATTAGTATTTTGGTATTGCATTATTTCCCATACAATCAACACAATAATATTATCTTAACAATAAAACTGCAACAGTGTTTTGTATGTTGGGCGGTAAACGTTTTTAGTGAATATTTGCATTGGAATTGCAATAATCTATTTAATAAAGGTAGGTAGGTGAAAGTTAAACACATGGCAATGCTGCTTCTTCAAAGAAAATACTCTGACGACTGCACCATAGAATTGCATTGTACAGTCGATATTAATGATATTAGCAATCTCTTTAGAGAAATAGAACCCACATTGCTTTAGATAATATTATTATTGTTGTTGAAACGTAACAAAGAGCCTCTCATCTCTCCCACTTTGCATTTGCAATCTGAAAATGACTCAAAGATATTACAACTGCGCTGCGCTTTCAGGGAAACCAGTAGCATTTATTAAAACATTTGAGCTGAAAACTTTGCTTTGGTTTTCCTTCAATTTATTTGGATATAACATTCTTGCATGTCTAAATATATTATATCTACTAATTATTTCGTCAGTTAAATAGTTGATGCGCATGAGAGGAAAAACCTGCGTTTAGTGTTTATACGAGTTTAATTTTAGACTACTCATCCAATCCGTGTGTGAAAAAAATATGCCACTAATCCATGCCAGGTTTTGCAATGACATAGTAGTTAATTCCCATNGTTTAATTTTAGACTACTCATCCAATCCGTGTGTGAAAAAAATATGCCACTAATCCATGCCAGGTTTTGCAATGACATAGTAGTTAATTCCCATTCAGGCATTTTGCTAAGTCGCAAGTGAAGTTGATCCGCTGGGTGAGACGACATTGTCGACATTCAATCCCAAAACAACCATAATATTCTGATTCCGTTTTATTGTGTGTAATCACGGTAGGTTATTGTATGCAATAGATAGGCAGTCTATCTGTATTAGCATTTGCAAATAATATTCGGAGACAACTATTAGTTATACATAGCAGAGGATATGAGGATGAGGGAGAAAATATTGGAGAGATGAGATGTGCTATAGATAGAAAGAGGGGCACTTCAGATACGCAGCAAAATTTTATGTGTAATATTGGTTATTGCATTATGGGACAGAAGGCAGCAAGTAATGTGCAGTTCTCTATGCAGCAATGCCGGCTACTCACTCAAGTAGAGTGAGTCAACGGAATTGAACCGTTAAGAGCTAAGTATACGCATAGGATAAGATATGATACTATTATCTGTGTCGTATACAGAGTAGTAGTATTGTTAGCTCAACTGTGAAAACTGGAGTGCTCACATTGACATGGAGCAAGGGAAAGAAAGCAAAGTGCTCGAATTTACTTTTCCTTCCCTATTGACAGAAGTTTACATTGAAAATGTTGATTCTTTCATATGAATATTCTTGTTATTTTATGCAGATATGTTGCTCAGTCTTCTCTAAGCTAACAAGCCACTGTACTGAATATGAAAATAACCAGTCCCATCCTAGATAACAGGGCTAAACATGAACGGAAGCCTTTTCTTAAGCATTACGTCACCTCCCCCGTAACAACCTTTCCTTGTTACACTTAATTTTGGCATTTGAAATGCAACTTGAATTTGATTCCAGCATTAAATGCTAATAATTCCGCCTATTCTAATTCCACGCTAGTCTTAGTATGAGCTAGAAAAGTAAACAAAGTTAGGCAGAGAGATTCCGTGAAGCCAAGTGAACTCTGCTGAGCCGAACTTTGGTGAACGACAGATTTTACGTTGAGTGGTTTGCTTAGTAAATAGTAAGGGAGCTTGAGTCCTGTTCCGTTGAAAGGAATAGTCAAGGATAATAGAGAAATGTGATGTACTAAAGTGATAATAATTCTATAATGAGAGGATCACAGAGCACTAAACCAAAATGCGACCTAAGTTAGCACTATTCCTACTTGTCTGCCACACACAACCCTCCTCGCCTGCTCTGTGTGCTCATGAAATGTGCCATCCAAATGCTTCACGCACAAACTATTACTAATAGCCCTAATAATAAGCTACTCTTTACCTTTTCATTTCAGTAGCAATAATGTGATCACTCAATTTGAAGTCGGCAGATAAACACTGGCTTTACACACTTTACAGGAGTCGGGAATCACCGCCCGTGTAAAATTACCGCCGTCATGCTATTGGATTACATCAAAATTGACTCTTCAATGAATTGCATACATGCAACAGGACAACTGTTAACTGTTATTGTACCGTGTCAACTTTGTAGTTATCTTGATATTAAACCATTTTCTTGTTGAAAAACAAAGAAAAGTTTCATTCAGTTATATTCAATAAAAAGAACAAACTAGATACGAATTGTATAGATACAAAACAGTTATTGTTTTACTATATCACGTCAATACCGTCTGCATACCGTCTGCAATATATATACCGTCTGCAAGATACGCAGGCGGTGATTCCTGAGCGTCTGTATTTCCCTGTGATCAATTTGAACCACCTAAATATTCTACTCTCGCTCAAATTCTCTTGTTTATCTTCCACTGTCTACCTCCTGACTCTAGTATATCTGACTAAGTGGAGTGCCTAGCTTGTTTGTCAATAACAAAGCTATTCACAACGTGATAATCCATTTATATAGCTTAACCATAATAACATTTAATAGTCCTAATACTAATAAGCGTGTGATATGCAAACTAATCCTCGAAAACCAAAAAACCCAAATATGTGGATGTGAATTAAAGTTTGTTCTAAACCCTCCCTTGTCAAATTAATGTAATTATGGCTGTAGTTCATTGACAATGCATTGTATTCTATACTATTTGATTGTGTACACATTGGTCGCATTGTGCTAACGAGGTGTAATGACTGCATTCGGCCAGTTTTAATTGCTGCAGGCTATCTTTGTACAAACAACTGCATGCCTGATAATTTCTGCTGTATAAAATTAAAATGTTTTCAAATTACGCTATTTCAACATACAAAAGTTCTAATCAAGTGCTATTTTAATTCATTTTTAAAGGATAATTACTGTTTTATTGTTTGAATTCATTGAAAATAGGGTAGTGAAAGCTTTTAATTTAGCTTCCTGCATAGTTACTTTATACTTAGGATTAGTTCGGATTAATTATTAATTGACTCCGTTAATGTAAACACGCATTATTTGCAATTATAAGAATGTATTTTCATTATTTTGTAACAATGATTTACAACTGTGGATGCATTTCGGTGCTCAAAATGGAACTTTGCAGAGACAATCCAATGGGGATGCTTGATATAGCTGGAAATAGAGAGTTGTGGCATCTGCTTTAGTCACCCCAGTAGTATCATCAGTGAAATAGTCAGATGCATAAAAAGTAAAGATAAGTTTGGATTTGGTGGATATGGTAGGGTTGAGGTCCGTATTGGTATGGATGGATGAATGAAGGTCTTAAGAAAATAAACTTTATGCGAATTGCATAGGGAGAGAGGAAGAGCAACTGTCTAATCCAAGCAAGTGACGTACAAACTGAATGCAGATTGAATTTGCATCAATTCTTCTATATCTGGAGGCAACAGGGGTAGAGGAACAATGATGAAACACTTCAGATTTCAATTCTGAGTTGATCTGACTACTGGCTCTTCTGTTCCAAGACAAAAGCTTCATTTCCTCGCTCTTTCTCACCCAGACAGGGTGGTAGCAAGAGCAACTAGCACTAGCACAACCAAGAAACGCTCTACCAATTCCGAAGCAGTCGATAAGATAAATCAGAGAGGAGATATCGGGTGTCGCAATGCGCCCCATATTCATCCCTTAGCTCCACTTCCACAGCCCAAACCAAACCCAAAGCTTTCCTCTTCTCTGCTTACAAAAGGCACAGTTTATGCGACAAAACGAAACTCTTTCTGGCGTGAACAAGTTCAAAGTTTACTTTGTCCTTTCCATAATAAGCACAACATCATGCGGGTAAAATGGAATTAACAAACAGGGTGTTTTATTATAGTTGCTCTTTTGTACGGCACTAATTTCCGAGATAGTCAGACAGCTTAAGGCAATATGCAAAGTAACTGTGCTTAAATTCTGCTACCATAATGTGCATAATGCTATGCTAACAATGATTCATGTAGTAATGTCACGAGATAGCATAATAATGCAATTGCATTGCAACCTTTCCTACTCGCTTAAAATTGCAAAATTTTTGAACTCTTGCCATAAAGAATCCTGTACATTGCAAGCTGCAATACTGTAATAATAAATACAGTAGACTTTGGTTAAATTTTTACACAGCTAATGTTGTGGAAGGGATTATCTATGAGTATAAGTAGGTAGGTAGTTAGTAGTTAATTGAAGGAGTGAGAGAACGAGAGAAAGTCGAGTCAACAGCTAAATTGGTCGTTGAGAACAAGAGATGATGAAGGTTTAACTTGAATCCAAGGTTTTAAGCATAGTGTTTACAACCAGCTAAGTATATCCATCAGGCAGGTGCATAGATCCCTTTTAGCATGCACATGATACACCCTATTTTAATCTCATGGCTTTGTTAGTGAAGTCAAATAGTCATTATAATACACATAAGTATGTACTCGAGAAATATGTTACCTATATATTTACTACTACGACTGCTCATCTCCGTGTCTATTCTCCTGTACATTATTATATAAATGTATAAGTCATCATAATATGCGTTTACATAGCCATAGTATCAAAATTAGCAAAATGCAAGTATATAAAAATATATTGTAAGTACCTAAACATGGAATAGTGCCATAAAGCGTTTAGTGAAAGGGATAGTTGGTGCATACATGAATAGATTATATGAGAGCGTATGCTTATGCTTGACAAGATATACGTTATGATCTGTGTAATGTAATCCTCCGTAACCCAATAGTCTGCATTAGTCATTCTGTATAAAGCATCAGAGGAACAGGATAGTTTGCACCTTTTCTCTTCATTATATTCAGTGCACCTGAAAGATGAGAGCCAATGAACTTTCCACAATTCGCAATTTGTAATTTCTTGTAGATGCACTTTGTTTTATGCCAGTCCATTTATCAAAACGTTTTTGGTGAAGTAACTAATGCCCTTAATTTTAGGTACAAGAGTTACAAAGATGCAATTTCGTTGAAAGAGGTGAAATGATGGAAATTCTATTCTTGATGAGGATCTCTTGTCTGTGGAATTGGAGATCTTAATTAAAATCTATGTGCTACAATTAGTAAGGGGGCTCTTTGTGCGTGAAATGTGACAAGTGAAAGATTATGCAAATCATTGGGAATACTATGGGTAGAATAAAGATGTTAATAATTTAATACCTTGTGACAGGACAGATGCCATTTGACACACGGCCACGATCATGATTCGACTCCATTTGCACGACGAGGATCTTGAGGAGGAAGAGGAGCTGGAGGAGCCAGAGGAATTACTATGATGATGATTGTGATGATGATGATGAGTTGGTGGGTGATGGTAATGAAGGTGATGACTCGTCCGACTCAGAAATGATGAGCCCATTATAATTTATTGATGTATTTAGGGGGTTTTGTCCTGTCTTCTTCTTTTCAGATGTGCCCCGTTCTTCTTCTTCTACCGGCTCTGTCTTACTCCGGTTAAACGTGCATCAGGAATTGCTGTACAACAGAACAGACTGCTAGTATTTATTATTAGGAAAGTGGGAGGTGGTTGTGTTGATCTTTTGGTGCACCACGCTATGGTATCAGTTATTTTCACACTTTCTGTCACTTTACATCCGCCTACATATCCAGAGAGTCAAGAAAATCCAGACGAAACAGACGGGGAAGACGTTCACTTCGTTTCTTCTTTCCTTTTCTCCAGTCTGTTCTCAGGGTTAGACTACGAACTGTAAGGTACTGATTGTGCCAGTTTGCTAGACGAGAAAACCGATGAAAACGATGAACGAC
>JABASI010002408.1:0-19871 GCA_019776505.1 Tomocerus nigrus
ACTGACAGAGGATATAAGTACCGAAGACCAACGACAACAGCCGAACCTGTCTATGAAGAACAATCTACGACCGAGGAACAAGGATACAGATATCGGAGACCTACCACTAGAGAACCCGAGGAGCAAGAACTTTCTACTCAGAATATTATCCAGGAATATTCTACTACTGAGAGATCTAGAGAATATCTACCTCCGAAACAAGAAACTACTGTATCACCCGCTGGAGCATATCTGCCACCGAAAGAACAAACAACGGAATCCCCTCCAGGAACTTATTTACCTCCGAAACAAGAAACTGCTGAAACGTCTACTGCGGGATATCTGCCACCAAGACGAGAAACTACTACGAAATCTCCGGCAGGAGCATATTTACCACCGAAACAAGAACAAATCACTGAAAGAATTGTGGAAGCTACTGAAATCCCCACAACTCAAGAAGTTCGCACGACAACTTCAGCAGCTCCCAACACTTATTTACCCCCGAAAAATCAGGAAGAACAAACTACAACTGAATCTGCTTCGAATGCTTATCTACCTCCGAAGAAGCCTGAAGAAGCTCGTACAACAACGGAAGCTTCATCTTCCAATGCATATTTGCCTCCGAAAGCCCAGGATCAAGAGACAAACTCTAATAGAATCTCAACAGACACAAATAGCTCACCCGTAACAGGACGGGCTATCACGCAAAAGGTTTCTTCAGAGTATGTGCCGAAAGCGGACGAGAATATTGTTCTACCGGGTGTGGACACGAAGGAATCTTCGGAAGAAACGGAACTTACCGACGAACAATCCTCGGAAGAGGCCAATGAAGTTACAAATCCAGCTAAAGAAGATATCACCGAGAAGTATCACTTGCCAACACCATCTACTCCCGTTGTTACCCCAGATTCTGAAGATTTAGGAACACCGTCTCAATTATACAATGCAAATGTTCGACAACAGCTATATGCCAAGAATAAAAATGGTAAACCGGGTGGCTACGAGGAAAACGTACAATCACAAGAGAAAATTAATGAAATTATCCGGCAGTTACAAGCAGGTGTGGCTGAAGCTGAGGATAGCAATGGAAAGAAAATTGATTTTGCTCAATTCGCGAAAATAAATGCAAAAATTGCTCTGGTTGTTCCTGAACGTGGTACTAACGGCACATCTCAAACTGCACAAACACTTATCTTTGATTCATCTACGGAATCTGTAACAGAAGCTCTTAAGAGTATCCCATCATCTGTCTCTCCATCTTTGGTATCTCCGTCTCCGTCTAGCGAATCCCTTCCTTATTTAGAAACATATATCCAAAATCCATTCAAGAATCAAGATTTCACTTCTATTAATACACCTCAGTATGAAATCAAACTTCCAACAAAAGAATTTGAAAGCCATTCCGTGGAAAACTCCATAGACTACGAGCGAAAACAAAACCAGGGAAATCAGCAACAATTTTCCGCACAGTTCGAAGTTCAGAACAACAATTTCCCACAAATTCAAGTGCAACAACCTCAAATTAGCAATTTTATCCAGCCTCAACCCTCTCCTCAAATTCCCAACCAAGTTATTCAGCATCCTGTTTTATCCACAGTGCTTTACAGTCAGCCACCTCCCCAGCCAACACAAAATTTCATTGTACCAATCACTTCCCCCCCTCAACAACAATTTAATCCTCAGCAATTGTTTTTCCAAACACAAACTCAACCTCAACCTCAGCAATTACAAGAACCAGTTTATACTCCTCCATTACCTCCTCCAGTTTCTCAACAACAGCAAAATTTCGTTCAGCAATCTCCTCCACAACAAAATTATATCCCACAACAAAACTTTGTCCAGCAAGCTCAGCCACAGCAAAACTTTGTTCAGCAATCTCAACCCCAACAAAATTTTGTTCAACAATCTCAGCCCCAACAAAACTTTGTGCAGCAACCTGCACCACAGCAAAATTTCGTGCAGCAACAGTCTCCTCAACAGAATTTTGTCCAGCGGATTCCAGAAAGAAATAATTATCGTCCAGCAAACATCTCAGCAACAGAATTTCATTCAACAACAACCTCACGAAAACAATAATAATAACTACAGAGCTCCACAACAAGACGTTTTCCGTTCTCAGCAACAACAGCAACAACCGGAAGTCTTCCGTGCTCCTACCCGACAAGAACCTGAAATAATTCGGGCTCCATTGCAGCAGCAACAACAAAATTTCCAACAGCAAACAATTTTTAATCAACAACAAGCGCAACAACCTCAAATTCAGTCAGATAACCGTTATTTACCGCCAGAGCCACAAAATTTCCCCCGACAAAATCTTTTTAGACAGCAGCCTCAACAATTTCAACATCTTCAATCACAAGCAACTTACAATCGGCCACAAATCGTTGATTTCACTCCAGCCAAAACTCCAACATTAGAAACAATTAGCACTAAAACTCCAAAGAAATTAATCAACCCCGCAGATATCAAAATTGTACCGGCAATTTTTGTTCATCATCATACCCGGGTGGAAAATCCAGATGGATCCCCCATTCAAGATGACAATCCTAGCACAGAGCAAAATAATCAACCAGAATCCAGGCCTCGCCAACAGCAGTCTTTTCAAAATAATCAACAGTCAGAATCCAGACCTCGCCAGCAGCAGTCTTTTCAAAATTCTGGATATTACGAGGCGCCACAGCAAAGTCTAAATAAATTTAGAAATAGTAATTACTTATCTTTTTCAGCGCAACAGACGGAACACGTTCCAGTTGCAGTCAGCGCTCCACAGAAACAGACGAGGCCCTCATTACCTCCACCGCCTTCTCCCTCCAATGTATTTTCTCCCCAGAAAGGAATCGCTGCTCCGCAGATAGAAAAATTTACACTTGATGATGCAAGAACAGTGGATCAATTGCAACCTTATCATCGAGAGAATTTAAAGACGTTCGTGCCTGTAAAGCCAACACAACAAAATGCTGAGCTGACTAGCACATCTTTCATAGGAACTGGACTCTTCCGGTCGACTGGATTTGTCGCCGGAACAAAGCTCAATCGCCGAAGCTAGTCGATTCTATCCAGGACGCGATAATTCCTTAGGGGTTAAGTTGACGTATGAATAAAGTCAGATTTTTATGCTTAATATTCAGATTTTAGTTGATTTTGGTGCAATTATCCTAATTCTAAGTCTATTATTTTGATGTACGGGAGAATAATCTCGATCAGGTCGCTGGACAAACTAACTGCAGTTTTAGATAAGTAGACAAATTAATAAAAACTGTAGTCTACTACTTTCCAATAATCCTATGTGTATTCTTAGCCTTAGCGATCTCGATGATTTTAGTTTTCCATTTTAGGTTAGTAATCCCGTTTATCCTACTCTACAGATATTTTTGAGATTTGTGAATTTTTGGTAGATAAGATAAAGCAGCCACCCCACATCCTTAAAATACATAGCAGTGGAAGAATTCCGAAGTGACTTTTATCAATGCAAATGAGAAAATGTGTTATTCCTAGTTGATTTACTGTAAATACAGAGAGTGTGTTTGGAAACAGGCAATATATATTTTGTGTGCAATCCTTTGTCAATTGTTGTTAAAATCCAGATTTACCCTTTGTGTATCTTGAATGTTTTATGGAGAGTCTGTGTCATATTATGGTATCCATTGTTTAACATTAAATCTTAGATGCCTATACCTGTGTATGGCAAATATTTTTCCTTATAATGTGAGTGAATGTGGATTCATTAACGTTTTATATTCTAAATCAACTTTTTTCTGGAAATAGTGTATTCTTGGTTTAATACTGCACTTTGCTATGGTATAATAATATATCTGTATAGAATCTATCAAATCGGAAAAATTATACTGATGTGATTGTCGTGAGCGTATTGTAGTTTCCATGTTCCATTGATTTGTCCTTTGTTGGCCTTAAAAATATAGTAGAGTTAGTATACAACTATAATGGATTGTGAAAAGTTTATAATTCATTTCATATTATAATCAGTATTGATTGATATAATATTAAGTTTTAGGTAGCACAATAGCAAAATGTTAATACGTTGTGTGTACCTAAGCCTAAGCATTCTGATTCTGAGAAGGCCATAAGTATTTTTGTGAAAGTGTGTCATGTCATGTCATAAATGAATACAGATTGATCGTGTATGCTATGCTATACTGAAAATTGTAATGAATTATTTTTTGAGTGAGAAAAATAAAAATCCAATTTTTATTACGAGAATATTCAAATGTTTAAAATACGAAAATCAATGACAACTGGCTTATCTATCTTTAAATGTATGTATACATTAATTTAAACTGACGCAAATGCTTGTTTGAACGTACAGGTGAATCAAAATATTTTTTAGGTATAATAATATGCTTTTCTACCTTTCGATTTGGAATACCAAATTGATTATTTCAATATATTTTCTTTCTTCGTAAGGAAAGGCAATGCAATTGCTGTAGCATAGCATGGTGAAAGTTTCACATGTCAACATTGACACAATTACGACTACGTACGGAGGTACCTACGCTATATATTATTATTACATTACAACTATAAAATATACACAAAGAATTTAGCATCTGGTGCTTTTCTTTGGAGGTCTCTAAGGATCATTAGCACAATTGGGGAAAGTTTCTCAAGGAGAAAGTATTACGTAATATTCTTAAGTTCTATGATGACTTAGTGCGTACATCTACCTAATCACATCCCATTTTATTGTGGTAGGTAGTTCAGGTGAAAGATTTCTGACTTTTCCCCACAAAACTTCTAATGTAAATGTATAAAGAGTAGTTACGGATATATTCGATATACAAATAGGTAGCTATTCTACTTTCAGTTGTCTACGTCTAAGATTCATTGTTATGTATAAATACATTAGATACTCGTATAAATATACATAGCTGTCCGTTGAGAACAATATTTTTCAATTAGCCTTGCATGTTAGTTGTTGTGATAAGCTTGATTTATGGAACAATGAATTCTTTGTCCCTCAAGGCCCATATTGTGTAAGTTCAAGTCAGTGAACTTGTCATTTACCACCTTTTTCATTCTATGCACACAAATGAGGGGCTTCCACTTCTATTTTCTTCTCTTTTTCATTTCACGGACAGGAACTTCATAATGGAATTTTGGTCGGCATGATTTATAGAGTTTTTTTTCATGAAATCATGTGAAAAATGGATTGCCTAACTATGACATGGCATACTATTTTAAGTCTTCGTGTGTGTACAGCACGTTGAGTCCATATTTAACCTTGCACTCTTATATTTTCTATATCTCCAAGAATAGAATATAATATTTCCACCTACGCATGAGAGTGGAATAAAATGGTTGGCGGAATTTGACATTACGAATGTTTGTATCACAGATAAATTATGGACGAAGAACAAACAGATAGAAATATGCGAAAAGTTTTATATTATGCATGAAAACTTTAAAAAAAATGTACAATAAAACACGAGCATATGGTTAGATGTAGGTAGATGCCACAAAAACTAGTTGTGAAATGTTTTTTCTTGAATTTTACTAGGTATTTCATCTTTTATAATAGCAGGGAATATTTAATTTATAGTTTCATTTAGTACTTTTGTTTAGTAATTAGTTCCATGAAAATATCCACAAAGTGTGCAGGTGCGACTTGAATAACAATGCGAGTTATTTTTGACTCAAAGGTGTGTCGTGTGTTTGACTTTGTTTTCCAGTTAATTGTTAATTAATGAAGTTTTAAAGGAAATTAGGAGAGCAGAGCTTTTATTCAACGAAAGCAGACAATACATCACGAAGTTCATGTCAGATCTGTGGAGTACAGAGAGAGTACAGAATACTTTTATTTAGACTATCCATACACGAACAACTACAAATACAGCCTCTTGTATTATTCTGTCCTAAATATTTTATTACGCCTATTATATAATAATTACGTTATCATTACATACTGAATACTAAGAAGAAGATAGATTACAGATATGTCTGCATTCTAAATACAACAATAAGTAGTAACAACGTTATTATGAGTTATAATATAGGGAGTCTGTGATTAATTAATCTAATAATACAATTCCGGCTAATTACAATTAGGAGAAATATTGTAGAACATCAAAATAATGTACACAGTCTACATAAACCTACACAATTAATTTACATTCAATTATAATTATGACATTCAGACGAAAGTAAAGTCCATTGCGTGGGTATACACTTACTTTACAGACTTGGCTATTTTAATGTCAGTACATTGTACCAGTATAATGCTCATAAATTTACATCTATTGTTTGACTGAAAGGATTGGGTAACAACGGATTAATTTTCGATTTCTATCAATTTTACCTCTTGTGGGGTTGTTCGAAGATCAAATTTTTCGGATCTCATGCAGTTATGGCTCTACACATTATATTAGCTGCTGATCTATATTACTTTTTATTACTATTTATTATTCGTCAACAAATTGTTGGGGAAAGGACGTGAACACATAACTATAAATTAATATACTAAATATTAATTTTATTATTATACAATTAACATTGCGGCAAGGTATACGTTGATGAACTACTTTAGTTCTTACTAGCAAAGATTCTTGAAAATATTACAGACGTGAATTATGTGTGAAGAAAAAAGACATTAGACATAACGTGAATATTTAGATGGACATTCATCACAAAAGTTGTAAATAAATAGTCTTATTTTGTAGTGAAAGCAAAGAAGGGTGACTATTATTTCATATATTCAAATATTGGTAATCACAAATGCACAACTTTGATGGGAAGTATTATATTTAGAGACACATGTATAGTACAGTTACATTCTTACATTACCACTTCATAATACTAAACAGAAATCCCCACCACATTATTATATAGTTTAATTAAACTTACATCAGTTACATCACATCAACATCATAATAATTATGTCTAATATTAAATACTTCATTAACAATTAAGTAGTATTCCCCGTTTCTGTAAAGGTAATAGCTGAATCTCATTACACGTAAGTACGATATAGGTAAAAGATATTTTAGATCTTGCTGTATTTACTAAGCCTATGTTATTTATATGATCTACATACAATTCTAATTTGCGGGGTCCTTTGAGAATTAATTTTTTAGTAAAGTTTACAACAATTAGTTTCTACTTTCACAAGCAGTGCAATGGTCATCATTAAATATTGTAATGTGCAGAGAGGAATAAAATACTGATTTATATTTTTAAATACTAACTTGAACTACATTTAATACATGAGGAGAATATAATAGACATTAAATCCTTAATCCATAGCCACTGCAAGTAAGCCCATGAGGCTTGAGCGGTCTGTGTGTCTATATCTATACTACTATAAATAGCATTATCATCATACATTCACTCCCAGTACAACATGGACAACCACACACAAGGTTTGATCTATGAATGAAAGTAATTCCGAGACCCTTTCATATTCATAAGAGTGTATGATCTCGTATGATAAATGAAATTGTAGGTACTATATCTGTAGCAATTTTAATTTTAGGCTTTTTATACGCTTTACTCATTAGACATGCGGGCAACTGTGCAGAAAAATACAGAAAGCTTATAATATCAACGAGACTAGTATTAACTAGAAACAGTAATGATTATTGAGGGTGCTTAGCGATTACGATCTTAAGACATCAGAAGAAAGTCTGCCCTTTCACTTTCCTAAAGTTAGCCTAACCCAAGTATAACACGCAAAGGTAGGTAAGTTAAGATACAATTCATTCATATAATGAAAATTATCCTATATGACTACAAATGTGACGTATACCTATATAGGTACTCTTACATTACATCATTGCTTATGACGTAATACCATTTTAATATCATCTATTTCCACCTATGTATGTCTTGCTGTCTTGATCGTTTACCCGTACATTGTGATTGAATATCTGTGCTGTGTTAAAAAGTAAATACCTACCTATAAGCATTCCAGCAGCCTTCAACATTATTTCCATAATTATGTGAAATTTAACGGAATGCTTTAGTGTGCAAATAAAACCGAAAACAGTCGTTATCCTCATCAAAAGCATAGAACAAAATAGAGAGAAGAAAAATGAAGTTGAACACGGCGTAATTTAGGACAAAGGTGGTATTCATTACATCAGAGCTCAATTCCTCCGTATTCAATATCAATGGTAGCCTGGTTTTCCGGTGAACTTTGAACTAACATAGGTATGTGTACTAAATAGCACTGTAAAGTCATCTTGGGCTCTAATTCTCATTACATTGCTACTTAATACAGCTACTGCGTAATATTCTGGATATATATGAATATTATTTTGACAACTGCTGCATCATTTAGTACCTATGGCTATTTTTAAGCAAATTTCGTGTACTTTAGTCAGAGAACTATCTAGAGTATCTAGTAACGAAATTAAAAACTCAAATGAATGTTCAGAGGGAGAGGAGAGAGAGGGTTGAAAGGTAAATGACTGGAATAGAAGCAATATTGAATTTCTGTCATTGGTATTCTATAAATATGCCAGGAATTCTAATAGTGACTATGAAATAGCAGACGTCAGCAAAAGGGAAAGGAAATTGGTTTAGCGGAACGTTAAGTTGTGCTGGGTAGAAAGTAGAAGGAATCTAATGCTATTTCCAGTAGGTATACAATTAAATAAATAGATTTGCTTATTGTGGATCGTATTGACGAGTATGAAATGAATATGCTACATCTAATATTATCATCATAACTGAGTAGGTAATAGAATTAGGGAGCTGCTCATTAATTTGCCATGATAATAATAGTGGATGCACTAGCTCTTTTTATTCTATTAGCCAAAATAGTAATGTCTACAATAAGAACTGTCTAGAATTTGAGAATAACCATTCTAGAAAGGTGCCCAGTATTCCAAGTGCAATAGTCCTGGGTAATAATAGAATTAATTGAGCTACTTAAATAGATTAGATGTGTAGGTATGCAAATAAAGTAGGACTAATGTGAACAATAATAAGATGTGCTACTTTGGATGTAGTTGTGCAAGTGTTATGTAAATGTAATAATGAATTGTGACAATAAGAGTGAGGCAATTTCTAATTTCAGATGATCAAATAAAGTGTAACTCTGGATGAATGATGCAGTAGACTGTAAAAGGCGAATTTATGTGCAACACAAAATTCAATACACATGACAGCAAGAAATTAACAGTAAGTCAGCAACAGCAGCAGCAGTAAATTATACAAGTAATAACATACGCCTACAGCTCCTAAAAGCTTTCTCACATAAAAACATAATTTAAAACATTCGAAAAAGTTCCTTAGGTAGTTCTCTAACAATCCCTCAACGGATTTCTTCATAATATATACAGCTAATAATAACATGTAATAATTTACTGTACATAAAAGACTAGGTATGGTACATATTTAGATGTATGTAGTTAGGTAATACATAATACACAACACTATGGGATCCCCATTTCAATTTACCCATGTCCCAATCTAAATCTATTTTAGTTTTAGCACATTTATTTTCTATTCTCGGACAAACCTTGAGAATCGCATGCCATTTTTTAAAGGGACTTCTTAATTAGTTTTTTACACTTTATATTTAGATTAGGTAAGTATGACGTATAATATAATGTGGGATTTATTTGTCATCTGCTAGCCATTGGGACAAGATGCATGAAATACAAATCTAAATCAATACCATGAAGTAATACAGCACAATGGATTGCTTCCATTCCTCCATAATATACAATAATACAAGAGAATATAATGCATCAAGGAAATTAGTCAACTTATTCGTACATTTACATTTGCGTCCTACTTAAATATCATTAACTCTTTGGATTAGTTAGCTGTACTATGTCCTACTACAAATATATCTACTTTTATTACCACCTACCAATCACTAATAATTTTTCCACATATTACTATACAGGGTTAAGTACAATGCATATTTATAGTAAATCTAAACATTCAATGACAACAAATTTAATGTTTAATAACAGTACACAGTAATTACCAAGTTAAAATGGATATAGTATCTTTAATTAGATTTTAGCTACACATTATAATTACTTAATCTTATACTTATGACGATACTTATGGAATGTTGACAATTATTATTAGTGCAGAGAGTAAAATTGAATAATAACACACATTAATTGGCTGCCAATACTAATCAGAAAGGTGAATAAGTGTCTCGAATGCATTAATTTTAATATTAGAGCGTGTGTGAGAGAGAGAGAGAAAGATGACAATTATGCAAATCAAGGAATTAGATAAGGATTTTGTTTTTAGTATTTATCTAAGGAATATTTCTAAGATTTACATATAAAGTAGAGGTACTCTGTCTTGTCTTATTAGATATAAGATAATTAATTAGCTTTTGGAATACAATGGGCTACATTTATAATTATGTATATCCTATAGAATATTTGAACTATGTATAATTTACATACTTAGGTTATGTTAGTAATCGGCCTCCTTTTATTAGCATGCACACAGTCCAGAGATGAGAGAGATGGTGGGTGATTGTTGACTGTTGTGTGTGTACACAGTTAAATGTGTACAAGATGCAGATAGGAATGAAGGAGTGTTTGTGTGTGATTGATTAATTAGATTATGCTCCTTAAGGGATAAAGGACTAGAATGGATTGGATTGTGGTGGGGTTTCACACAGTGATGATGTGATGAGACGCTTTTCCTGCAATGTACTTAATTGAGTAAGTTGAGTGCAAACTAATAGTGGCCTGTGTTCAATTGCATTAGTTGCTGTACTTTGATTTGGTAAAATTGAATTTTCTTCTGGTAGTATTTATCCTTCTTTAGTATTCTCCGGATTTTCATTTCCTTTCAGCTTCTCATCTCCGATTTACTTCCGTCTGCCAATGTTTTTCAGAATCTCAGCATTGTCCATGATTTGCTTATGGGTCTGACGCATTCGTCTCCGGGCGATTTCCAACAGTAAACGCTGTCTGAGAACATCCAACGGATTAACTATTGACAATGATGGCCCTGCGTTCCGTCTTGTACGCTAAAATTCAAAAAATAAACACAATTTTACTCTATCATCTCATCCTTCTCTTCCATATTCATGCACACAGCCTAATCTTATTTTTGTTAACGGATTAGTCCCAAATTTCAACTCTAGCCATGAACATATCCCTCACAAGTCACAACATAAAATTCCAAAACCTCTCCCAACTACTTCAGTCACAAGAGACATGCTAGAAAATACACTAAACATCTTTCAAACATCCTTGACATAGCTTTTTCTTACACAATGATCCTTATACACAGAAAGTAGTAGGAGTAGGTGGTGGACAAATAACTCTGCCCGTCTCAATTTGCCAGCCACTGCCTTATTCTCCTCTAAAAATACTTTGCGTTATCGTTTAAAGGATTTTGTCAACTAAACTCCTCTTACCAATTCACCACACTTCAATCTCACGCCTACACTCTTCCGAATAAAAGAACGGGCAGAGAGACATGCTGAACTAACCCGAAAATTTCTCTCTATATTTCAGTACGTGATTCGATGCGACAAAACTTTCTCTCGATTCAAGGATCCAAGAGCAAGAAATTCACATAGGAGCCAAACACATTGCCTTGTACAAACAAAACTCACACATTCAACCTTTTAAAGACTCATTAGAAGTACGAAACTTTATTCTGCCTCTTTTAATCATTTCTTTCCCAGATATATTTGCATATGCAAAAATTATAGTCACAATTAGTCAAATTCTGGGAAATTTTCATTCTTCATTCATTCCTTAGACCATATTTGACTATAAATAGTACATATCCCATATGGATGACACCTTCTAAACAATCGTTAAAGATAGTCACCTACTTACAATTAGTCTGAAAGCTCCTTTGTGAATCGTGACCATGAATTGGGCTTTGAACTCTCAACCTATTCTGATTAATTATTAGTTAGTCATTCTACTATCAGACAAAAAGAAATAATTACTGCTCTGGCAAGCCATAGACAAAGACATTCTCCGTATTCTCGGAGAAGAATTTCAGAAAGTGATAAATTAAGTAAACTAACACTGGTATTCAGTGTAACTGTAAGTCGTGTTAAATGTAAACGTTTAGCAGTCACAGGCAGCGCTGCCTGCTGTGACGTTAACGCTGAATTAAAGAAATTACAATCAATAACTCTTGGGAATGCAATGGTGAGTCTTAGACTCTGAGATTTAATTATGATATAACTTCGTTTGATCCTTAGCCACTTGTACAACGTGATCGATGAAACGGATTATGAGAACGTGCTCATATTTGCTGTGGTCACCATCACATGTTCAATTCCAACAAATCAAAGGATCCAATTAAGAAATTTAGAGAATCTCTTTAGCCTTAATAGATTCCCTTTACCATATATGTTTCTACAAAAGAGTGAATCCAAATACTCAAAAGTCCACAAATCGTTAGCTCACGTTGTAAAAATTTAATAACCCCTGGCATTTTTTGAATTGCAGCATTGTGCTACTTAATCTTTGTGGATTGCACTACTAATCAAATAAAGGAATACTATAAATGCAGAACGAGAGCATTGATTAACCTAATTTCAATTGGGGACTACTAGAAACATTTTCTTTCGAAATTCTGCTACCAGTAAAAATATTGATCAAAAAATGGAAGTATTATACTACAGAAGCTGAATGTAAAAAGAGGAGAATAAATATTTATCTATTTCCAGACATGCAATGAAATGGTAGTATTCCCAGACTGTGTACATTATCATAGAAGTATTATGCAAGATAATATTTATTTGCTAATAGACAATGGTGAAGACGCTCCTATAACACTCTCTCTACGTGCACTTTGCTATGACAGGGAGAAACTGTGAGCACACATTTTCCTGTGCACACAATAAATAATAGATTACATTTTCATTTACAGACGAAGACTATGTGCCCGTATAAAGCTGTTAAATGAAGAGTTCTCTAATACAATGCACGTTGATTGAGTAAATATTATCTATAGAGAAAATGCTTCTTCTTCTTCTTTACTAATTTCAACAAGGTAGGTACTTACTTCTTATTAAGACTAGATGAGGTGGTTAATATGGTGAAAGCTATCCTCAACTATAGACAAAAGTTTTCATCCTACAAGAGGATCTTTTATGTCATTAGCACAAAAGACTCGCACAGCAAGATATCTATATCGAACTCCATTGTATTTATTTTTCATTGTCTAGCACACGCTGTAATTCTCATCTTACTTACTAATTCAGAAAAGCAAATTAGTACACGGATATATCTTACAAAACCGTCCTCTAATTGTCTGCATAAACAAAGTACCTATACAAGATCGTCAGTGCTTGTACTACATCGAACTGTCACTGATATCCCCCTAAGGATTCTTCACAAAATGAAATTATTTCCTTACCTGTCTCTACAAATTACCTACACTGTTGCTCTTCAATTTAGCATTTTCTTTTCCACCATTTAATCTCTCATGAGTGTCATGAGTCTTGTTGTTCTCTACTTCAGAGGAAAACTTCTGTCTACCTGGTTTGTAACGGAACCACAGGGTCAGTCAAGATCAACCCTCAGTAGTAACACTTTCACCACGTGAATAGAATTTATCTTTTCACCTCAAAAACACAAAGTTTTTACACAATAGTAAAACGTTAGGGTGAAAATGCCATTTTTAGCTATGAAACTTTTTATTTGGGTTTAAAATTAAAATATCACGAAAAGTTCAGGCAATTTTTTACATCTAATGATAGTTTTGATGTTTTAGCTTGCCTATTTATATGTATATATCTGTTTAGTTATATAGAATATAATTTTTTTACATTATCAAAAATAAACGGTAGCAAGCTCAAAAAAGCATAGAGATAGTAAAATTGTGTTTCGGCGACTAGAAAAGTCATTTGTAAGAAAATATTCATGGCAAAGAAAGAAAATGGGAGAAAGTAGTTTTAATTTTGCGTCTTGGATGAAGAGAGAGAGAAAGCTTGACATGTGTGCATTGTAAGTATAAAGAATAGTTAAGGCTAATGAAGACAAATGGTGGAAGTGTCCAGGGTCGAGGCAGGAGGAGTCACAGACAATCAAGGGAAAGATTCCTCACCTGTTGCTGGAGACTGGGGTTTGAGCTCCATTCGGTGAGAACATAGAAACGGGGATCGATGACCGTTTCCCATTCATTGTCAGAGCCGATCGATTCATCTTCATTCTACTCAACGGAAGGGAAGAAGAAGAAGGAGGGCAACGCAACGTCAGGAACGAAGACAACCCAAAAGCAAACCAAACCACACATACATACACAACTGATCGTATCGTCGTACTCGTAGCTACATCAGAGACTACTATAACTAGTAAAAGATTGCTTCAGTCCTCACTCTCACTTCAATTCGCTTAGTTCACGTTTGATTAAGAAATACAATAAATGAATGCAACTCAACTTAACTGAGTCACAACAATCTGCTCACTTCTATTCAACTCTCCTTTCTCTTACTCACACTCTCCATACTAAAGGTGTTTACTTCGACACTCAACTACTTTCTCCTGCCACCACTCGAACCAAGATTACTTTTACCCACCTACATATTATCCTGCTCCTGCCTGCTCCCTCTCTTCCCATTACACACGTCACTCTACTAATATCACAAAATACAATCCAAGCTAATACAACAAACAGCCAAATCATTTTCAGAGAGAGAAAGAGACAGAGAGAAAGTAAAGAAACTCCGTCCACCCGATGACTCACTCTGTGTCAATCCCATTTACTTTCCAATCCCAATTCAATCTGACTTACTCTACATCAATTTAAAGATTACTTCGAGTCAACCAGACAAGACACACTAAATAAAATCATGCACCAACCAATTCTACTCTTCTTATCCTCTACACTCTTCTTCTAATTCAAACATTTAGGTACACATCTAAAATCCCATTATCTCCCTCCCTCTCCCCTCACTTTCTCTTTCTCTCTTTCTCTTTTGAACAAATAGCTATAAGGCACCTATCTTCCGCTATCATGAATACAACTTAAATAGTTGGACAAGAAATTGAAAGTCAATTCCAAACTATAATAATAATACTTCTTTTACTACAAACAGAGTCAAGACACTTATTATTACAAATACACAAAAACTTACAACTATAGCATCGCATCGCCTACTTACTTTCTTTCTCAGCAACTCGTTTAGCTAGCAACTCGCTTCCAGCAGACAACTATTTACATATGAAACTGCTTACCCGGAATCCACAACTCAATATCTCATACATAGAGGAAATGATCGCCTATATTATCCCAAGGCGACGGAACTTTCACCGGAAGGAAGGATGTGTACATTGTACATACATTGAGCAGTCAGACAAAAGCTAAAGCCAACACACATTACACATACATAATATCATCGAGGATTCATATCAAAGCATATTCATCCGAAAATATCAAAAGCCAACCAGGTCGCAAGTAAGCTAAAGTTTTAAAACATGAGAAACATAGAGGATTATCTTTCGTCTCTTGTTTCAAGCTTCAGAAAAGCTACTTTCACAACAGTCAGTTCCATTTGAACATATTTTGTGTAATATTATATGGATTTTAAGATTAGTATCTTAAAAAGTGTTACGAAATTCCTCATTAGCAACTTTTCACAGTGGCATAGTAAAATAATGGAAGGAAAAGGAAACGTATGGATTGTTTACACAAAACAAGGACTACTGTTGACATTAAAATGTTAGCATAGTTAATAGATACACAATATCAAAACATATCTACCTATATTATGCCATTGTGTTTCTGGTTTCTCTATCAGTAGGTAGCTAGCGAGTTTTTCAAGCAAGTTTCCTTTTAGTTTACTACAAGGACAAGGTTGAAGGAAAATTCGTGTCTATTTGTACTTTGTGCTCTAGGATTTAATTTAGTGAAGTGGTGGGTGGGAGCTCTTAGCTTTCAATGTCACAACACAATGCCTCATTAAAGTAGCTCATACTTTTCAGAGAACATATATTTAATGTATATCCTTACATTTAGCTACATATAAGTATGTATCTACACTGCATATAATCTACGATATCAATAATGAATTGACTCCCCATCAAATCCAACTCTTGCGTATAGTACCTACCTACTCTAAGTTTTATGAATAATTTCTACTTCTCTACCTGCTTATATATCGAAACATGCACGACACGAGCTCTAACATACTTAGCAGTCTTTAGTGAAGCAATCAAGTTTAGATTTATAATTAGGTTGGTTATGCGCATGGAAAGACGTCGTCGCATTTGCTTATTTATTTACCTACGTAATCTTTACTCTCTTCATGTCTTCAAAAATTCATGTGAACACTAAAATGTGGCAATAGTCTAAAAATTTCCATTGTAAATTGTCTTATACATATTCAAAATCTACCTTTAAAGTAGTAAAATGAAAAGAAAATCTTGTTAATGTCAAAGGTAAATATCTTGTTTCAAGAATTTCCCTCAGAATTCGTCTATAATAAGATTAACCACAGAAAAAGAATGGAGCTACTAGTCTCGAGCTACTTAACAAGCTTATAAGTTTCTTTCTTTACAATTGTCATGTCTATGTGTATACACCCACGCACAGAATTCCCTCTTATTTCCGAAAAATAATTAAGGCTTCTTCAGTCGCGTCGGATGTCTTCAAGAAATATGAATAATTATTCTAGTAGAAATGCAATTCTTAAGTCTCCAGTTACACTAATGTAGGAGAGGGAGCATTATTAATATTATTATGTAAAATAATATGTCTTGTTCAGTTCTGGAAAATGGTTGGTGGATCTCTCGGTTTCTTCCTATCAGTGCATTTGGCTTCGCTTCGTTTCACTTTAATTTAGGCGTAGGCTGAGTTTCTCTCCTATTGCCTCTGTCTAAATTAATTTTCATGTTACTCCTACTTTAAACGTAAAACTTACTCCGAGTTAGTTACTCCTGCATTAACTTTCTGCCCAATTCCCTTGCAACGCTTACACTTTAGGTTAACTGGGCTAGTTAAAAGTTATCTTACCTACCGCATGTACACTAAAAGGTTAATCGAAAGTAACTGTTCTAATCTAGAACTTTCTTAGCTCCTACAGACAAATCAATTAACTTATGCTGCATAAAAAATTACAGTTCAATGAAGCACGGCTAAAAGGTTGTTCATAGGGGGCAAGGTATAATACTCCCAAATATAGGAATGTAAAGTCAGATTTAAAAAAAAATGGACATTAATACGACTTCGTTATACATTTGCCTACTTAATTGATGAAGCACATCTCCAAATTGAGTCTACGCAGATATCTGTGATAATTTAAATTAAAAAATTAGCCAATTTGTTCGGCTTGAATCGGCTTGATAAAATCCAACCAAAGCTACACGGAATTAACTACACAGGCAGTTTTTAACCACTTAATAGATGTCTGCCATTTTAACTCAATTAGGGAGGAGTATAACACTCTTTCAGACTTCTAGCCACTAATAACGTACGTTCATGTTCAGAAAATGCCCTGCCGTACATGAACTTGCAAGATAAGCAGGATCAACGGTGCAATTTTTTACACACAAACTACGTGATGCCTAATTTTTAAAAACAGATTATTATTCACAGAAATGAATAGTGAATAGACATTTTTTCATTGCTAGATTGTTAACACTTTTAACCCCAGAAACGCGAACATAGTAATTATTGGAGATTAAAATATCCTCGATATTTTGTATATGTGATCGGCCACCATTTAATGTCAATGCTGTAGTCAGAGAAAGGTTATAACAATTATAAAGCCTCCCTTCGTGAATTATTAAATAAAAATAACCATAAGATGTAGCTATGGATCAACTATGTCAAAGGATGCATCGCTTTTACGACTGAAATATCGAATATTGTCTGTAACTTAAACCCGAAGAATAACATCAAAGCAAAAGTTCTCAGGATTTTGATTAAATTAAAAAGAGTTTGACATCATTTACACCGAATTTCTCATTGATTTTCAATGTTGTATCGAAGCATTGTGATAATAGAGCATGTCGTATGTCGTATCGATAACTATCATTTAAATTCGCTTCCCGATGTATTTCAATGTGAACTAACGATCGAAAAATGAAGATGAGATCTCTTTCTATTCTACTGTATTAAATTGATCTTCAAGGGGGAATCGCAAACGGACATTAAATTCGAATACAAATACAGCTTACGCAGTAAAGGAAGTAATAATTGTTTCGTCTTCTGTTTTAATAGGAGCTACGACTAGACGGTACTTCCGTAGGTACAACGCAGCAAATAGAAAATGGCATTTGATCTACTAGTAAATCGAATAAAATTCAGCCAGTAGGTACTAGCTCTTTCCTTTTAAGCATTGGCAGTTTTGGTAGTGGTTCTCTGTTTGATTTTTGGATAGTCGTTAATTCATTCATGGCAATAAAAAAGTCTTGCTATAAGTTCTAAGCTGACTTTTACTATCCGGCCAAATTGCATTTTTCACTTGTACGTATATGTCGAATGATGGAAAATGATGCATTTTATGTCGGAAGCAATTTCATTTTCATCACAGTTTTTGCAGACGATGTGATCGCCAGTCCTCAGACAAGCTCAGCTCAGTTCAGGGTCACATATACTATACTTAACATAATGCTCAACTATGTAGCCTGCGTGATTGTTGGCATTATTTTCTACAAGTAGCTACCAATTTATTTAATTTTAGCCTTGAAAACTCAGCAGATTAACATTTGAAAAGCTACAAGAACATACAACAGTGAAAGCAATAAGAATCTATTCACACCTACATATAATGTAACGCTTTTACTACCGAACTGAAGAAATTTACTTTCTTCACCTTCAGAATTTGTTTCCTATTTATCATTAAACCACTAATGAGCTATTACTATATAGAACGTATGAATAAATGACCTCTATTCACACTACTTTTCTTATTTATCAATTATATTCCATTATGTACATAAGAAAAGCCGGTTTCTGTAACTTGTAACTTTTCAAACTGTCAAAAGGTGAAAGCTTTTTGGTATCTTTGTTACTTTTCTTACATGTACAGCATCTTCCAAAATACCAACCTTTGATGCAATTAGAATGAAAGGCAAGACCAAAATTTAATGAACATTTGTTAGCATACAACGTAGTGTGTCAATTACTTATGCAGCACTTTTGCAATAATATTATTGCAGACTCTTCATCTTCTGAACACTAACTTGTTGCGCCAAATTAATTACATCTAAGTGGCGATAGCAGTGGAAATCTAAAGATTTAAAAATAATTGTCATTACAATTAAAACTCTAAATACTTGCAGGTAAAGTTTTCGGATTAAATGACCTAGTTAACTCTTGGAAAAAGTAGTCTGTGTACCATGGATTCACATTCATCCAAGATCATTATCTATTTCAAATTATATAGTGCAATATATTTTTTCTTTTGCGGCGTAAATACACGATAAAAGCTTAAGTCATTATGTAACTCTTAATTCAGATAAGATTTATGATATTGCATTGTATTTGTACTTATAATTTATGTATTATAGTATAGTTGTAAGTAACAACGAAACAAAAAAGTAGATTAGGTATATAGATATAATAATATAGATAGTCGATAGTCCTCTGGATAGGTAATCGTATTAAATCATTTACGCATTTCCAGATTGAATGGGAGGGAGAAATGAATGGAAATTTTAGAAAGTCTGACGATACCAAAACTACGGCAGTCTTATCAAGATAAAAGTACGAGGATAGCTAATACAATGATACGATCATTACGTAATTTAGTTATCATTGCAAATGAACTGTCTGTACAGTTTCTATCAAATCATATTATTATGGTCCGTTTCATGAACACAATAAACAATTGTTGTTTCTTGCACGGAACTGCACTGTGTGCCTCTATGTTTCGATTTTACTCTCTATATAATAATAATGGGTCATATACACATATCATATTATACACGTTATTCTTTAGACGAATAGGCATACTAAATGTATCGGGGAAA